>CAMOHE010054321.1:70450-86074 GCA_946598075.1 Artocarpus hirsutus | reverse complement strand
CACTATTGAGATGTGGGTGTCACCCTTTGGCACATCAAAAGACACAAGTCAAGACAACGGGCCCACTATTCATCTCAGGATTAAGATGCAATACAAATGATTGTCTAAAGTGAATCGATTTGCCAAGACAGAATTATTAATCCAAATCAATTCACTTTATGTCCCGATCCAACACATCATCACCTATGACAACGTGCCAATGTTTCTATTCACGGAGTCCACCTCCGATGGTCAAGACAAACCATCTCCCAATAGGGATATAGACAACATAACAATCTTTACATGAATAAAGCGCCCGACTTTATTCCCTCGATTGTAGATCTTATGATTTAGACCGTCACCTTAAGAATCGTGTCTTCTGCATAATCTGTCCATCATATGCCCAATTCTTAAAGGTTTAGACCGACAGTCTCAGACTATTGTTTGCTTATCATACATTCAACAAATATGAACGTAAAGAGGACAAGATTTGGTATATGAATAATAAATGAATTCTTTATTGATAAAAATGTCTTCAAAAACTCATTACATTTTTACTCCTTAGGGCATACATGTCTAACAAAATTAACATTGGTATCCATAAAAGAAAATGACAAGCATTACACTTATCACTTGTTCGACCCATGCATTGCATTTTGAGCATAACAAGGTTTTGGTACTGTTGTTGGGGATTGTTGTTCAATTTTGGCTAAAATGATACCAATTAGCTTTACAATTAACTTTGATATTTTTGTTTTAGTTTTCACATCTTTATTTTTTGTTCTACTGTTTTTGTTCGAGGTACTTTGAGATGGATGCTTCATAAGCACTCTTGAGGTTTACTCAACAAAATTTAGAGCCTTTTTAAGGTGCTTAGTGGCAATACAATAACTTGCTTGTTAATTTCCCAAGTCATGGCTATTCTAAGGAGGTTCAACTTTAAATCTTCCTTAATGGCTTGACTAGCATGGCATGAAGTTGAGTACAAATGGGAAGTGGTAACAGTTATTTCTGTTACCTATCTGTCGACAAAGCTTATCACTTATTGGAAGAGATGGTGGAGTATGACTACAAGGAGATGAATTGTTCAATGAGCAACTACGGTTGGGAGAGCAATTCTAACTTGATGGAGCTATAAGTTGGCATCTTACCTCAAGAGATGACTTTGGCATTGGGAGGGGCGTTAGCTTAATTGATAACAATGAGCAACTACGGTTGGGAGGGGTCCAATCTTCTCAAATTTACAGTTTACAAGAACAAGTTAGGTAATTGGCTAATACATTTCTTGAGTTGTGGTGAGATAGTGAGATTATCATGTTCGAGGTGAAACCATATGTGGAGCTTACACTAAGTAAGAACAACTTAGAGATTCTTCAACAAGCATCTTTAAGAGATGATAAGATCCAAGACTTTGACCTAAAAAAGGAATTAAAAGAAGAAAAAAATTTTGGGTGGCCAAATTGTTGAGTCACCCGTGCCCATAAAAGATAACATCGACAAAGACTCTTTTTGGTGAATACCTCCTTTACCACGGCTAGCAACGTTCCTTTATCCCCACCAAGCGTATCCACTAAAGACAAATTTTTTAGATTATGAGCCAAAGTTGTACTCCTCCAAAAATCAAGCCGACGAATTTAAATCAAATACTCTTAGGAGGCATCCCAAACTTTCTGCCCCTTCACTGCTTTTGTGTTTTGTTTTAGATTGTGTTTTATTTTATTTCAAGAATTTTGTTAATGTTTGATTTTTCTACAATTTATTAAGTGTTAAAATAATTGGGATCTTAAGAGCTTGAGTTTTGGTGGAAATCAATTTGAGAAGATCGATGAAAATCAAAATTTGGGTTAGAAACCGTAAGGGTATATATTCTTCATCCTTGCTCTTTTAATGCTAAAAACATTTAGGACAATGTTTAGTTTAAGTTTGAAGGAGAGCACACTTTATTGATCCCTTGTGGGGTTTTGCCCTTAAATTTTTCATTGATTATCATGATTTTCTTTCTAGCACTCATGTTTGGTAACTCTTGTTTTGTTTGTTTAGCTTGTTTAGTGCTTTTTAGCTGTGTTTTCTTTATTTGTTTGAATAAAGTGTAGGTTTGAGAAATTGGATAACTAGAATTTCCTTGTGATGTTAGCCACAAATTGTTCTCTTCAGTCTTTTGAAATTTAATTCTTTGAAATTTCTACATGCTTAACTTGCATCATTGATCTTTATTTTTGACTCTCTACACTTGAGCACTATGAATCATAATCACTTGAAATTTTGAACTTCAAATGAAATTTTGAACTCTTGGATAAATTTGTGTGCATTTGATTGGTTTTACATCTCAGTACTCTAGAGCCTATTTTAGTGAAATTCAAGGCCAAATCCTAAGTTAGGTATCATTGGTGAGATGATTGAGACATTTTTTGGATCGTTTGAGCCTTTGAAGCCAACATATGTAAACTCCACTACCAGTCCCCCCTTTGAGACTTTTTGATCTTATTTCGTTCATTACCCACATAAGTTTAGTTGAGTCAATTCCCGAATTCATTTCACTTAACCTATCACTTATAGACATGTTTGCATCTTTGCTTGAATTTGAAGATAAATTGTTGAGAGTAAGCATGGAAGTGATGTAAACGATATTTGTGGTTTATTTGTATCCACAAAGTTATTTTAGTGTTTTTTTCATATTTTCTTATTTATATTTCTTAGTTTTATTTATGTCTTTCTCTCCATTATCCAAATGTATAAAATTAAATAAGCATGGGGGAAATTTCATTTCAAATTCAAAAAAAAAAAAGAAAGAAAAAGAAAAAAAAAAGAAAGAATGATTAAAAAATGGAAAAAAAAAGAAGAAAAAATATAAAATAGAAAAAGAGAATAAATTTTTGTTATGTTTTGCTTTTTTTTTTTTTTTTTTTTTGTGTTTGTGGATACCTATGAATAAAGTTTTGTAGGAATGTTTGATGATAGAGTAATGAACAAGTTGGGAGTCATTATGTGACCTTTCATTCATTAATGCAAGGTCAACGGGGCAATACACGTCGAGCCAAAAATGATCCTTTCTCTGTTACCCGTAGCCCTAGCCATGCATTACATGCCTTAAAAGTCCATGAACTTTGATGAAACACTAGCCAACACAAGTGGAGAGTGACACAAACAATGGCCTAATGCTAGTTCTAAATTTCATTATCTAGAGATTTCTCATCGTCAGTCTAATCACATAAGTCTATACATCAATTCATAGAGTGCAAGCGATTTAGTATATACTTATACTTAGAGAGTCTTGAATGAAGTGAAATAGGTGTCAATTATTAAAATTCTAGATATTGTCAATGTTTGCATTTCCTTTGAGCTTTAAAGCATTTTGTAGCTTTTGAGATGTTTAGCTAGTTATCAAATGGATACAAAACTCACACTTTGTTTTTCTTGAATTTACTTTTTGGTTTCATTTGCATTGTTCGCCAATGATTTTTGTTTTGCTTGAGGACAAGCAATTGTTGTAATGACTCTACCTATGTAGCCATTATTTAATTTAAACATAATCATAACTTAAACATACTTTAACATAAAGTACTAAAATTGTGGAATAAATTGTTTTAAATGAAATCTTGATGATAAAGAATTCTTAAGATATATCCTTGAAAGAAATATTAATAATTTTTGAAAACTTAATTTCAAAAATATAACATAATAACATTAATTTCTCAAATGTAATAATAATCATTACGTTTTAACATAATCATAATTTCTAAAAACATAATCTTTTCCATATCTTAAAACATTAATCTCTTGAAACATAAAATAATAAAAATTCTTTAAAACTTTTCTTTTAAACATAAAGATAATTATTTAAGAATTACTTTCCCTAAAACAGTCCTTAATTTAAATATAACTAATTCAAAAGCAATTCAAAATTAAATAATGGAATAAAATCATATTAAATGCTCTTTAAAACTTCCTTAAAAATTATTTATATATTTTACTTATAATTTAATATCTTAAAAATTGCATATTGATTTCTTAAAAATTAATAATTTCAAAACTTTTCATGATAATAATTTCTTATAACCTGTTCACTTAAATCCAACATAACAATTCCTCAAAACATAATCATCTAAACTTTCATAACAATAAATTCATAAAACATATTCATAAAATTCATTTCTTGATTTAACATAAAACTCATATAAGCATTTTTAATTATGAATTAACGTATAACTTTCTTACTGAAAATTAGCATGCATTTGTTGCAGTGTCTATTGCACCATTTTCAAATCTTAAAGTTCTCTAGACCAAGATTGCATTATCACAATCTTAGTTTTTAAGACATAGTTATGTAGTTTATTTACTTATGCATGCATACATAATTTTCATGAAGTAGAACATGCATAATTTTGTGAAATGAAAACATTCATGAATTCGTAAACTAATAAAGTGGAAATATTACATTACGTGACCAGTATCCATTCCTATCTCTACCATTCATCCGCCGCTCACCACTGCCCATCAAGTGTCGCTGATAGGTTTTTCTTACCTACAACATGAACATACTTAATTGAGCTTTTGCTTAACAAGTACGAAATTAGTCTCATAAAACATAATTGAAAATCATTTTAATAAAAATATGCATGAACATTTTTATGCTTGCTTATTAACTTGTTTTATGCTTGATTATTTGAGCTATAACTTGTTTTCTTACTTTGGACCCGAGTGATGGTACCAATTCCATACGATTCGTAGGAAGTTAGGGTTTGCAAGGTCCTAACAACACCATGATCATTCATTATTTTAACATGGAGCCTCCTTGTGGGTCGAGAGGTTGGTACGACACCCTTAACTTGTCTTATAAGTTTCACTTGTCTTATTGTGTGTATGTAGTATGACTTATCACTACATGACATCACAATTACATAAATCATAAATCATAATTCAAATCATGCTTAACTTGAAAGTGATTAAACAATATGCTTTAAATTTTGCATATATCACATATTGATCATGACATAATCACTACAAAAATGAGATGGCATGGCATAAACGTAATTAATCATATCATTGCATGAAAAAACATCATATCATAACACAGTGTGACAAATCACTGCTCATGCATTTTTCATAAATTTTTATGCAAAATTTAAAACAAATTTATTTTAAAACTATTTATATTATAGGCGAGATTCCTACTTACTTAGACTCCAAGTTGAGCAAGTCTAGTTGCATCTCGCTGTATCTACAGTCTGTAAAGCATCCTCAGCAGTAGTCTCCTGGAGATCATGCATAGCTAGAAGCATCATTTTGGACTTTGTTACTACAATTTGAGTCACCTAGATTTACGTGTAGTCGATACCACAAGATTTTTATTAGAGTGGAATTAGCTCCAATGGAGGGCTGGTAACGCCCAAAAATGTTTCTCTTAAACGGCAGACGTTTAAAGTATAGAAAGGTTGTCGTTTCCACAGGGAGGTGAAAAAGAATTTATAACTTGAGAGATTATTGAAATTAAACGTTCAAAAAGGCAAGCAGTTTTTCAAAGCAAATTTTAAAACAAAAGAAATATTTTTGTTTTTTTTTTTTAAGTTCTAAAACATAAAATTAAAGAGGTGAAGCTTTGAGAATCCCTTGTATGTTTGGCAACCAATATGGAATTTTAACTCTAATTAATAATTATTTTAAGCATTTGATTTATTATATATTTTCTCGCTAATTGCAAGCACTTTTTACTAATTATATAGGTCAACCGAGAGTGACAATATAACAAGCCCTAATGTAGTAAGGGTTTTCCTATAAAAACTAATCATCTCTCACTAATGATTTGGTACACTAATTATGAAAAAGTATAACCGCTATCACTCAATTATAATTAACATAATTTTAAGATAGAAAAGATAATAACAAATCAAAATTAATATATTTTTATGGAATAAATTGTTGCATGAATTCTGGCAGCACTTCGTCTTATGAAATATCTAAAATCGATAGTATAACAAGTCATATTGCAATAAAAGACATTTCATAAAATTAAGCATCATTTTATTATTATTAATTATGCAACACAATTAAATTACATAAAGAAAGCATGACCGAATTTATGTAAAAATTGACAACATAACAACATTAACAATAATTATTAAAAACATAAAGATATAATTTATTCCACAAAATATAAGTATTACAACACAGTTATAGAGATAAAATCCATACCAAAGTACTATGCATACAAGATCATCCCTCTGCCTCACCATACTCTCTACACTAATTTAGACATTATTTTATTTTTTTTTAAAGGGGATGCTGTTGAGTCTAACTCAACAAAAAGAAAAAAGAAAGACAGAGGGCCAAAGTCCCGAAGGGATGTAGAACCAAAAGAATGCAAGGCTATTTATAGCCTTGAAAAATTAATGTTTTTATTTTATTATTATTATTATTATTATATTTTATTGTTTAATAATGGGATCATGTTGATGCGTTTTCTTCTTTTTTCCACGCATAGGGCCTTCTTTAGTGGCTGAGAATCTCGCTGAGATTCTCTGTCGCTTGGTAGCTACTGAAATGGATGCAATCTGGGCCTTTGAAGACATGATCCGACGGCTCATAGGCACGCATGAAAATGGCCTGGTGGGACCAGTGGGACCAAGACACAAGACTATCGAATCAATCTTGGTAATCCAATCCAATGGTCAAGAGAATGACTACACGTGGAACTGCAGCACCTAATTAGACACAACTTGAGATTTGCAGGACCCATTGACACTCGTCAACACTGACGCGTGCTGCGCTACTGATGCGTGGCATGATGGTAGTTGAAGTGCGTAGATATCCAACAGTCACGATTGAATCTGCAGTGCATCCGACGGTTACATTTCTACCACGTGTCCCCCATTATCCAAATTTGAATTTTGTTTGTTTCTTGATGCATTTGGTGTCCGATTTTTCCCCTTTTGATTTCAAATCTAAAATAAAATAAACATATTAAAATTAATTATTTAATAAACATAATATTTACAAAAAAATATTAAAAATATTTATTTTACATTAAAACACACAAAATTAATTACAAAGTTCAAAAATTTTTGATCTCTTTCGATTTGACACAGATATAATTTTTAAGACTTGAAAATATTTTTAAAAATTAATAAAAATATAATAGAATATATTCACAAGCTTACAACACACTATCAAACACATTAAATCTCAAAATAAAATAACCGCACAACATTTTTATAGTTTTAACTATTTACAAACTAAACACTTTTTAACATACCAAAACGACTCTAAAAATTACCAAAAATATTATTAAACATAAAAATACACTAAAAATACATTTTTAAACATATTTTTTCACTAAGACACAAAAATACCTATTAATACAAAAATGTTATTAATTAGATGATTTAACAAGAAATAAAAGCATAAATAAATGATTTAAGCCCTATAAAATATACACTTTTACAGTCTTATCACACCCTCCAACCAACTTATTGCTAGTCCCTAGCAATTAAAGTGATAAAATTTTGAAATGATTCTTTGAATATTGATAGAATGAAAACCATTTAACTATAATTTGACTTATCTAACTAGATAAACTAACAAAACTAAAATTTTATTTGAACAATATATATGCTATTTAACAAAATGTATGCGAGCCAAACTTAGTACAAAAAGGGATAATGAATAATTATGAAGTTTCATCTAAGACTAAAAATAAAATTGTTATGATATTTTGCTTCAAATCACTCCTATAGGTAGCAACACTTCAAATTTATTTATTTAGAACAATTAAAGAGCAGAAACATAAAAATGTATACAAAAATTAAACTTTACAACAGTTGTGGATAGTGCAATGTTTGGCTCCCTTAAGCTTTTTCCATAACCTATTTAACGAGCTTTGGGTCAGCAACTCCCAGACCAGGTGGCCTAAGGTATTAGCTAGGTGTTGAAGCACCCCTTAGAACTTACTTACTCAAGTTAAAGAGGCTACAAAACCAAACTTATCCAACTTTATTCATTAATTTACATAATTACAAACTTTATTTATTTGCAATTCTTTTTATTTCTTTTTATTTTTTAATTTTTTTCTTTTTTAATTATTTTTTATTTAATTAGTTTATTGATTTTGAAAATATCGCTGCCTTTAATTTTTCATCTTCACAAAATAACAAAACTCAAATATTCATAGTTTTGACTTACCATCACAATTGAACATTATAGTGTGTGTGTGAAAAGAATGGCTTACAAACACTTAGAAAAATAAACACATAAAAATGTTAAATAAAACCAAAGTTTTGAGAGTCTATAAAATTAGATAATTCAAAGAATAGAAAAATAATATTACATTAATATGAAATTCAAAAATAAAAACAAAATAATAACACATTAATTACTAAGAAACTATTATTTACAAAACATTTTTTTTAATTTTTCTTTTAATTTTATGACTAAAAAAAATAACACACAAAAATGATAAACGCATAAAAATCTAGAGCAAAAATAAAAAAAATGTGGGCAAAAATAAAAAAATTTGGCACAATACAACATTGAAGCACAATTTTTAAGTACAACCCTCTTCCTCCAACCTAAAATGTACATTGTCCCCAATGTATAAAAAGAATAGTGAGAGCAGATAAATATATTACTTGAATCAGCACAACTGTAGAGATGATCTACAGCAAACTTAACAAACCAAACTAAAAACTAAAACACACAACAATATATTACAAACTAGGTCTTTTAAAGTTAGATTCCCTAGACTTTATTTTTTTGTTTCAAAAGTCAAAATCATGTTTTTACACAGATTCTTCAGAATTCATCTCAAGAGGCCGCACATACAAAGTATTTACTAATAACAATTGATTTTAACCGCCTTAATCTCGACTATTCTACAACAATTAATTTTGATATTTATTTTGAACTTTTGAAGTTTTTTTTAAGTAGAAAATAAAATGAGAAAACAAACAACAAAAAATAAATATTTATAAAAGAGAATAAACAAAAAACTACTCAGGGTTGGTAAACTGAAGCCATAAGAGTGACCTTTTCGAGCTCAGTTATCCATTCTATGTAGCTTTTCAGTCTCTGACCTTTTACTTTGAGTATCCTTTCATTGGATGGATCTTCAATTTCAACAACACAATTTGGGAAAACTGTTTCACAATATACAGACCTGTCAATCGTGATTTTAACTTACCAGGATGAAGGTAAAGACGAGATTCATAAAGATGAACCTGTTGATTTGGCTCAAAGCTTTTTCTCAAAATCTGCTTGTCATGAAATGCTTTCATTTTTGCTTTGTAAATCCGTGAATTGTCGTAAGCATCATTCCTTAATTCCTCAAGTTTAGAGAGTTGAAGCTTCTGTTCAATACCTGCAGCACTAAGATCAAAGTTGAGAGCTAATAGCCCAATAAGCTTTATGTTCAAGTTCTATAGGTAAATGACAAGCTTTTCCAAAGACGAGCCTATAGGGAGACATTCCTAAAGGACCTTTGTAAGTTGTGCGGTATGCCCAAAGTGCATCTTGAAGACGTGAGGACCAATCTTTTTGATCTAGATTCACTGTATTTTCCAAGATTTGTTTGATCTCTCTATTTGCTAACTCAGCTTGTCCATTTGTCTGTGGATGATAGGCAGTCAAAACTTTATGAATCACATCGTACTTTCGCATCAAAGCTTCAAAAGAACGGTTGCAAAAATGTGTGCCTTGATTACTGATTATAGCATGTGGCATACCATACCTAGATAATACGTTTTCTTTCAAGAACTTTATAACAATTGTATTATCATTAGTATGGCATGCAACGACTTCAACCCATTTTGAAACATACTCTATAGCAAGAAGGATGTATAGGTACCCAGACGAAGATGGAAAATGTCCCATAAAGTTTATTCTCCAACAATCAAATATTTCAATTGCTATAATCGGGTGTAGAGGCATCATATGGCGATGAGACAGAGTACCTAACTTTTGATAATTTTCATAGGAACGACAATAGTGATAAGCATCTTTGAAAAAGGTGGGCCAATAAAGACCACACTAGAGAATCTTTGTGGCAGTTTTCTTGGTAGCAAAATGACCACCACATGCATTAGTGTGACGGAATTTTAAGACACTATACACTTCATCTTTAGGAATGCAATGTCTCATGATTTGATCACGACAGTATTTTAAAAGGTACGGGGTCATCCCAATAAAAGTTACGCACTTCAATAAAAAACTTTCTTTTGTCTTGCAAACTCCAAGTAGATGGAATTTCTCCAGTTGCCAAATAATTGACGATGTGTGCATACCAAGGCATCTTGGAACAAAGAATAGATGTTCATCAGGAAATTCATCATGAATTGGTGAACCATCGACAAAATCATTGACTTCCAAATGAGATAAGTGGTCAGCTACCACGTTCTCAACTCCTTTCTTGTCCTCGATAGTCAAATCAAACTCTTGCAGAGAAGGATCCACCTGATAAGTCGGGCCTTAGCTTCCTTTTTAGAAAAGAGATACTTAAGGGCTGAATGATCAGTGAAAACAGTGATGGGTGAATCGATTAGGTATGAACGAAACTTATCTAGTGCAAATACTATAGCAAGTAATTCCTTTTCAGTGGTTGAGTAATTCATTTGAGTGTTGTTCAAAGTTTTACTTGCATAGTACGCTGCAAAAGGTTTTCCTTCCCTTTGTTGGCCTAAGACGGCGCCTATAGCGTAATTGCTTGCATCACACTTGATTTCAAATGGTAAACTCCAATTAGGGGATTGCATGATAGGTGCAGAAGTTGGCTTAGATATTAGTGTTTGGAAAGATTCTTCACATTATTTTGTCCATTCAAACACTACATCTTTCAATAGGAGATTACATAATGGTCTTAAGTTGGCTGAAGAATTTTGAATGGACCTCTGATCGAATCCAACGTGTCCAAGAAAAGATCAAACATCTCTAATAGTCTTTGGAGTGGCCATGTTTGAAATAAGCTCAATCTTAGCTAGATCAACTTCAATTCCTCTTTTAGTGACAATGTGTCCAATAACTATGCCAGATGGAACAATAAAATGGCATTTTTTCCAATTTAACACAAGTCCTTTTTCTTCACATCTTTTAAAATGGCATCAAACGAATCACCAAAAATAGTCAAATCATCAATGAAAACTTCCATAATCTTCTCAACCATGTCATTGAAAATACTCATCATGCATCTTTGAAATGTAGCTGGAGCGTTACAAAGTCCGAATGGCATTCGCCAGAAAGCAAAAATACCAAAAGGACATGTAAATGTGGTCTTTTCCTGATCTTCTAATGTTATCTCTATTTGATAATATCCTAAATATCCATCTAGAAAGCAATAGAAAGGATGACTAGCTACATGTTCTAAGATTTGATTGATGAATGAGAGTGGAAAATGGTCTTTTCGAGTGGCAGCATTTAATTTATGATAATCAATGCACATTCACCATCCAGTGACAACTCTTGTAGGGACAAGATCTCCTTTTTCATTCTTTATCACAGTTACACCAAACTTCTTTGATACAACTTGAGTTGGACTGATCCATTTACTGTCTATAATGGGGTAAATGATAACCGCATTTAATAGTTTCAAAACATCATTTCTCACAACTTCTTTCATTGTTGGGTTTAGTCTTCTTTGAGGGTCTCTTTTTAGATTAGCACCTTCTTCCAATTGAATATGACGGGAACAAATCAAGGGACTAATAACCTTGATATCAGCTGTCATCTAACCAATGCATTTTTGTGATCACGCATCATGTTAATTAATCGTCGCTCTTGTGATTCATCGAGTTTGGATGAAATGATGACGGGAAAAGATTCATCAACTCCTAAGAATGCATGCTTCAGTCCTTTAGGAAGTTGGGCTAACTTAACTTTTGGGATTTCTTTAGTGGATGGTTTTGGCTTTTCTCCTTCTAGAAACAACTTTTCAAATGCAATTGCCAAAACTTTGTTTCCTAGTCCAGTGAATGTTTGGGAATATCAAAAATGGGTTTGGGATTTTCAAGATCAGGACTTTGGAAGATTTCTTCAAGCACGTTGGTTCGCTTTTGAAATTCTTCATGAATAGCTTCATCAATGATTTCAGTGTAAGAACTGTTGGAAAAATAATAAGCAGCAGAATTTTAAAAATTTTTAAATCAGAGTATTTTTCAAAACACAAGTTTGACATGCTATATGTATAAATTAACCTGATCTTACTGACCTTGTATACGCTGAAAAGCTCCCGAAATCTGTGTAGAGAAGTAACGTTCCAGAAGAGCCTCAACCAACTGGTCTTCTTTGCTATTCTCTATCCACGATCGGAGTGAGTGTGGGCTCACACATACAGCTCTTCCTCAAGGTGACTCTCCTTCCAACCAATTGAGAGAACCCAAAGCTAGTGTTCGTGATTTGTGGACAAGAGCTCTCAGGGAGTTTCAGATTCTCACCAGTAGAGTATCACTCTTAATCTCTCTATTGATCTAAATAACTCATTAGACTCACTCCCTATTTATAGAGGTTGGGTCTAGGGTCATTCCTTATCAGATAAGATATCAAAAATTCAAAATAGAACCAAATTCGAGTCTATATCGGATAAGATATGCGTAAAAATACATGAAAACATGCGATTTTTAATTCGCGCATAGGCAAGCCGAACTTGCCTGATCAGCAGGCCAAACTTTAAGTTCGGCATGCCGAACTGCCGAAATAAAAATCACGCGAACCTTTTATTTTCCACCCAAGATTCTATAGGATAAAGCCTTAGTTTTAATTCAAATAACCTAATAGAGAAGTTATCTAATTAAAACAACTTTATCTAGATAATCTCTAAGAAAATAAATAGATTCATAATAATTCTACAAGTTTATCTTGATTTAATTTATCCAAAATTAAAACAACAGATAAACAGACAAGAATTATCTGACCCCAATAATTAACAAGTTTATCTTGAATTAATTTTGTTTACAAAATTAATTCAACCAACAAACAGATATGAATTATTTGATTCTTCCAAATTTTCAACCAATCTAATAAATCGACATAAGTCACCAATTATTGTAAAAAGCACGCCATATCGTTACAGAATTTTGTGAGCTAGCAAAGAGGACCATATGGACCTGTATAGTTCGAGCTCCCGATAATTATGAAACCCAGTATCCTAGATATACATTTCATTATTATCAACTCCAATAAAAGCTTGGAGTTGCGCTCTCGAACTCTATAGAATTACGAAGCCCGTATAGCTAAGTCTCCATGACATATCATAGTGTATCGTATCCCCATTGGATTATCCATAATCGGCTTAAGGACAAGCTCTGTCTTACCTTCCCGATTATTTTTTTCTTACGTCCCATTATCTCACCAATAGAAAACTTACCATCCAAAGACAGTATACCATTCAGTTACACCTATTGATCCAAATGGTTGAGCGCTCCAGTTTTCCAATTACAGGATAACGCATATAAGAGGATATCACTACTCCTAAAGAGGAGCTATGGATTCCATATCTATGAATAACAGGTCTACGTCATCAAGAGTCATGCCTCCAACGTACCGGTGTGCATACCACTATTAAGATGTGGGTGTCACCCTTTGGCACATCAAAAGACACAAGTCAAGACAATGGACCCACTAGTCATCTCAGGATTAAGACGCAATACGAATAAATGTCTAAAGTGAATCGATTTGCCAAGACAGAATTATCAATCCAAATCAATTCACTTTATGTCCCGATCCAACACATCGTCACCTATGACAACGTGCCAATGTTTCTATTCACGGAGTCCATCTCTGATGGTCAAGACAAACCATCTCCCAATAGGGATATAGACAACATAACAATCTTTACCTGAATAAAGCGCCCAACTTTATTCCCTCGATTGCGGATCTTTTGATTTAGACCGTCACCTTAAGAATCGTGTCTTCTGCATAATCTGTCCATCATATGCCCAATTCTTAAAGGTTTAGACCGACAGTCTCAGACTATTGTTTGCTTCTCATACATTCAACACATATGAATGTAAAGAGGACAATATTTGGTATATAAATATTAAATTCTTTATTGATAAAAATATCTCCAAAAACTCATTACATTTTTACTCCATTAGGGCATAAATGTCTAACAATCTCCCACTTGCACTAAGTGAGTAAATATGACAAATCTCACATCCCCACAGCTTCCACATGCCTCTCGAAGACTCTCCCAGTAAGTGTCTTCGTGAATGGATCAGCTTAATCGTCCTCTGACGCGATTTTGCACACCTTGACATTCCTGCCCTTGACGAAGTCCTTTATCACATGATACTTTTGATCAATATGCTTACTCTTCTTATGAAATCTTGGTTCCTTAGCATTAGCAACCGCCGCACTGTTATCACAGTATAGTGATACCGCATTATCCATACTAGGAACTACCTCAAGATCCTCAAGGAACTTGCAGAGCCACACTGCTTCTTTGGAAGCATCACTAGCTGCCACATACTCGGCCTCCATCATTGAATCTGAAGTGCATTCTTGTTTTACACTTCTCCAACTAATAGCACCACCGCCTAGAGTAAACACAAAACCCAAAGTCGATTTCCTAGAATCCAGACAGGATTGAAAAACCGAGTCAGTATATCCTAGAGGAGTTAAGTCCTCACTTGAATATATAAGCATATACCCTCGAGTCCTTCTCAGGTACTTGAAAATATGCTTGACCGCAACCCAGTGGTTCGGTCGTAGATCCACCTGAAATCAACTTACAATCCCAACCGCATAACAAATATTCGGTCGTGTGCAAAGCATGGCATACATGAGACTACCCACTGCCGAAGCATAAGGCACCTTCTTCATGTATTCTCTTTCTTCATTAGACTTTGGAGAGTCTTTCTTAGAAAGAGTAATTCCAGACCTAGATGGTTGCCCACCTTTCTTAGAATCTTGCATTGCATACCTCTTGAGAATTTTATCTATGTAGCTGGCTTGTGACAAAGCTATCATTTTGTTCTTCCTATCCTGAAAGATCTGGATACCGAGAACAAAATTTGCCTCACCCAAGTCCTTCATGTCAAACTGATTGGTCAACCATAATTTGACCGATGACAATGTCCCAATGTCATTGCCAATTAGCAGAATGTCATCTACATAGAGCAGTAGAAAAACCACCTTCCCCTCCTTAATGTGTTTGTAAACACATGGCTCATCCACATTTTGTGAGTACCCATAAGTCTTGGTCACTTGATCAAATCTTATGTTCCAAGAATGGGAAGCTTGCTTAAGTCCATAAATTGACTTTAGCAACTTACAAACCTTACCCTCTTGACCCTTGACCTTAAACCTGTCTGGTTGTACCATATAAATGGACTCATCAAGATAGCCATTTAGAAAAGCCGTCTTGACATCCATCTGCCAAATCTCATAATTGAGAGCGGCTGCTATGGACAAGAGAATCTGGATGGACTTAAGCATGGCTACAGGCGAAAAGGTTTCCTCGTAATCGATTCCTTCCTTTTGCGTATAACCCTTAGCTACCAGCCTAGCCTTAAAGGTTTCGACCTTTCCATCCATTCCTTTTTTCCTCTTGTAGATCCACTTACACCCTATGGGTTTTACCCCTTTGGGAAGATCCACAAGCTCCCAGACCTGATTAGTCTCCATAGACTTCATCTCTGTGTTCATGGCCTCTGTCCAGAGTTTTGA
>CAMOHE010054321.1:0-70254 GCA_946598075.1 Artocarpus hirsutus | reverse complement strand
CATCTCTGATGGTCAAGACAAACCATCTCCCAATAGGGATATAGACAACATAACAATCTTTACATGAATAAAGTGCCCAACTTTATTCCCTCGATTGCGGATCTTATGATTTAGACCGTCACCTTAAGAATCGTGTCTTCTGCATAATCTGTCCATCATATGCCCAATTCTTAAAGGTTTAGACCGACAGTCTTAGACTATTGTTTGCTTATCATACATTCAACAAATATGAACGTAAAGAGGACAAGATTTGGTATTTGAATAATAAATGAATTCTTTATTGATAAAAATGTCTTCAAAAACTCATTACATTTTTACTCCATTAGGGCATACATGTCTAACAGTTACAACTATATGGAAGTCCTTTTTGATTTCAAGTGGTGCCTTAGGCACAGTGGAGATTTGTGGCAAAGGGAGAGCCTATGACATTTAATCTTTCCAACCAATATTGGATGATTGTTTCTATGAGGACTATAAGGGTTTATTATTTTTGAAGCCTGTGTTGGCTCAATAATGGTCCCATTGCCTATTTCTCACACACAAGTCTGATTGTTACAAGATATAGTAGCTTGAGAATGATTGATTTGATTCAATACAATGCTTGTTTGATTTCAAGTGCATAACTCTTGTTGTTTTATTGTAAAAGCTTAGAAGGTTAGTTTTCCCTTTTATGTTTTTATTGTATTATTTGTCATCTTAGATTTGCTCGAGGCAAAGACTACATATGGAGAAATTTGATAAGTGCTTAATTTGTTATAATTATCTAATTAATTTTTTCATATTTTCTTTGCTAATTCTTAAGTATTTTGTGTTTTAATTGTGGTTTTTGGTTTTTTGCATGTATTTAAGTGTAACAAGGTGAAAATGGATGAAAAGACCTAAATTTGGAGTTTAAAATATCGTTTATTCAGTTTGGACATCAATTAGGAGCACGAATTGAAGTTTTAAAGAATTGAGAGGTAAAATAAAAAATTCTACTATATATATTCCATGCCCCTATGAGCCAAAAAAAAAAAAAAGGTTGCAACCATGACATAGCATAGAGGCTAGGCACGGCTGCGAGAAACATTCCTTGCAGTCACGTGTAAGACCTATAGTGCATGCAACTGCATGCAAATTTATCTCACGCCCGCGTGCCCCTTGGGACAATTTGAAGATGTCTGCATGCACATGGCCATGAGAAGCCCACCTCGCCCCCATGCATGTCCCCAACTAGTGGCTCTGATTTCGACCTAATTTGAACCCAAATTGCCTGTTTTCAACCTCTAGAAACTATAAAGCCTCAATTAGAAACACAATTTAGATTAGTTTTTCACATATTTTCTAGCTGCAACGTAGGAGAGAAAAAGAGAAAGAAAAAGAAAGAGAATTCTCTTCAAGTTCAAGGAGTTCCATCTGTGTAGAGACTTCTTATCGATTGTTAAAGAGTTTTCCTTTTCTTTCTTTTCCTTGAACTCTAAATATTTGTTTATTTTATTTTTTGTTGTTTAATTTCATGAATATGTTATGCTAATTTTATTTGTTTGACGGTAATTTTAAAACCTAAATATGTGTTGTAATTTACTATGTTGAATAATTTCTCGATTTTCAGTTGAAATGTGTTTTTCACACAAGAAGTGAAAAGGCAACGTGCTTAAACAAAAAATGAGTTTTAACAAGTTTTTTCAATTTACTATTGTTTTTATGGCTAAATTAGTGTATTTTTTACACAAGAAGTAAAATGCTAACATGCTCAAATTTGAAAAAAAAATTTATCCAGCATGTTTAGTTCACTAATGTTTCTAGGGTTAAATTTGTGCATTTTTGACAAAAGAAGTGAAAAGGCAGCATGCTTAATAAGAAATAAGTTTTAATAAGTTTTTTTAATTCACTATTGTCTCTATAGCTAAATTAGTGTTTTTCACACTAAAAATGAAAAAAGAGCATGCTTAAATAAGAAATAAGTTTAAAAAGTTTTCCCATTCAATATTGTTTATATGGCTAAATTAGTATGTTTTCACACAAAAAGAGAAAATGTGGTATGCTTAAAAACAAGTCATAATTTTGACAAGTTTTTTCAATACACTATTGTTTTATGGCTAAATTAATGTGTTTTTTATACAAGAGGTGAAAAGATAGTGTGCTTAAATAAGAAATAAGTTTTAACAACTCTTTTCAATTCACTTTTCTATGGCTAAATTAGTGTGTTTTCACACAACAAGTGAAAAGGTGGAGTATTTAAGTAATAAATAAGTCTTAACAAGTTTTTCATTTCATTTTTGTTTCTATTGCTAAATTAGTGTATTTTTCACATAAGAACAGAAACAATGATGGGCTTAAAATACGAGCCATAATTTTAACAAGTTTATTCAATTCAATATTGTTTTTACGGTTAAATTAGTGTGTTTTCATACAAGAATTGAAAAGGTGGCGTGCTTTAATAAGAAATAAGTTTTAACAACTCTTTTTAATTTACGTTTGTTTCTATGGCTAAATTAGTATGTTTTTTACACAATATGTGAAAAGGCGTTGGGCTTAAATAAGAAATAACTTTTAACAAGTTTTTTTTGTTAAATGTAGTTTTTATAGCTAAACTAGTATGTTTTTACACAAGAGAAATAGTGGCATGCTCAAAAAATGAGTCATAAATTTTGACAAATTTTTTCAATTCACTATTATTTTTATGACTAAATTAGAGTGTTTTTACAAAAAAGGTGAAAAGACAGCATGTTTCAATAAAAAATATGTTTTAACAAATCTTTTCAATTTACAATTGTTCTATAGCTAAATTAGTGCATTTTTCATGCAAGAAGTGAAAAGGCAGGATGCTTAAATAGGAAACAAGTTTGATCAAGTTTTTTCAATTCACTTTTGTTTCTATAGCTAAATTAGTGTGTTTTTCATACAAGAATGAAAATGGTGATGGGCTTAAAATGCGAGCCATAATTTTAACAAGTTTCTTCAATTCACTATTGTTTTTATGGTTAAATTAGCATTTTTTCACACAAAAAGTGAAAAGGTGGCATGCTTTAATAAGAAAAAGTTTAAACAAATCATTTCAATTCAGTTTTGTTTCTGTAGCTAAATTAGTATGTTTTCACAATAAAGTGAAAAGAGAGCGTGCTTAAATAAAAAATAAGTTTTTACAAGTTTTTTCCGTTCAATATTATTTAAGTGGCTAAATTAGTATGTATTCACATTAGAAGAAAAACGATGGTGTGCTTAAAAAATGAGTCTTAATTTTGATAAGTTTTTTCAATTCATTACTGTTTTTATGGCTAAATTAGTGTGTTTTTCACACAAGAAATGAAAAGGCGGCATACCTAAATAAGAAATAAGTTTTAACTAGTCTTTTCTATTTCCTATTGTTTCTATGTCTAAATTAGTGTGTTTTCCACACTAGAACTAACAAGAGAGAGTGCTTGAATAAGAAATAAGTTTTAATAAGTATTTTCATTTCACTATTGTTTATATGACTAAATTAGTATGTTTTTGGCACAAGAAGTGAAATGGTGTTGTTCTTAAAAATGAGTCTTAGTTTTGACAAGTTGCTTCAATTCACAATTGTTTTTATGACTAAATTAGTGTATTTTCACACAAGAGGTGAAAACATGGCATGCTTAAATAAGAAATAAGTGTTAACAAGTCTTTTCAATTCACTAATACTTCTATGGCTAAATTTGTGCGTTTTTCACATAAGAAGTAAAAAGGAGGTGTGCGTTTTTCACATAAGTTTTTACAATTTTTTTTCAATTCAGTTCTATTTCTATGGCTAAATTAGTGTGTTTTTCATACAAGAATAGAAACAGTGACGGGCTTGAAATACACGCCATAATTTTAACAAGTTTCTTCAATCCACTATTGTTTTATGGTTAAACTAACGTGCTTTTCGCACAAGAAGTGAAAAGGTAGCATGCTTTGGTAAGAAATAAGTTTTAACAAATCTTTTTAATTTACTTTTGTTTCTATGGCTAAATTAGTGCACTTTTCACACAAGAAATAAAAAGCAGTGCACTTAAATAAGAAATAAGTTTTAACAATTCTTTTCAGTTCAGTATTGTTTCCATGGCTAAATTAGTGTTTTTGCACAAAAAAGTGACAAGAGGGCTTGCTTGAATAAGAAATAAGTTTTAACAAGTTTTTTCCATTCAATAGTGTTTATATGGCTAAATTAGTATGTTTTCATAGAAGGAAAGAAACAATGTTGTGCTTAAAAATGAGTTTTATTTTTGACAAGTTTTTTCAATTTACTATTGTTTTATAGCTAAATAAGCGTATTTTTCATAAGAGAAATAAAATGGCGGCATGCTTAAATTAGAAATAAGTTTAACCTATCGGTTCAATTCACTAATGTTTTTATAGAAAAATTAGTGCGTTTTTCACATATAAAATGTAAAGGTGGTGTGCTTAAAGAAGAAATATGTTTTAACAGGTTTTTTCATTTTACTATTGTTTATATAGCTAAATTAGTATGTTTTTTCACACAAGAAGTTAAACGATGGCATGCTTAAAAAATTTTGACAAGTTATTTCAATTCATTGTAGTTTTTATGGCTCAAATTAGTACATTTTTCACACAAGAAATAAAATGATGGTGTGCTTAAAAATGGTCTTAATTTTGACAAGTTATTGCAATTCACTGTTGTTTTTATTACTAAATTAATGTATTTTTCACACAAAAATAAAAAGGTGGTGTGTTTAAATAAGAAATAAGTTTTAACAAGTCTTTTTCAGTTCACTATTCTTTATATCGCTAAATTAGTGTGTTTTCCACACTATAAATGAAAAAAAAAAGTCATGCATAAATATAAAATAAGTTATCAGTTCTTTCATTTCATTATTGTTTCTATTGCTAAATTACTATGTTTTTCAAGTAACAAGTGAAATGGTAGTGTGCTTAAAAAACAAGCCTTATCTTTGACAACTTTTTTCAATTCACTTATGTTTTTATGGCCAAATTAGCATGTTTTTTACCAAAAAAAAAAAAAAGTGAAATGGTAGTGTGCCTAAATTAGAAATAATTTTTAACTATTTATTCAAATCACTATTTCTATAGCTAAATTAGTGGGTTTTTCTTACAAGAAATGAAAAGGTAGTGTATAAATAAGTTTTAACAAGTCTTTTCAGTTCACTATTATTTATTTGGCTAAATTAGTGTGTTTTTTCACAATAAAGTGAAAAGAGGGTATGCTTAAACAAAAAATAAGTTTAACAAGTTTTTTCGGTTCAATATTGTTTATATGTCTAACTTAGTATGTTTTCACACAAGAAGAAAAATGGTGGTATGCTTAAAAAATAAGTCTTAATTTTGACAAGTTTTTTCAATTCAGTATTGTTTTTATAGCTAAATTAGATTGTTTTTTTAAAACAAGAAATGAAAAAGTGGCATGCTTAACTAAGAAATAAGTTTTAGTAAGTCTTTTCAATTTTCTTTTGTTTTTGTGACTAAATTAGTGTGTTTTCCACACCTAAAATGAAAATAGGGCGTGCTGGAATAAGAAATAAGTTTTAACAAGTTTTGTCATTTGACTATTGTTTATATGAGTAAATTAGTATATTTTTGACACAAGAAGTGAAACAATGTTGTCCTTAAAAAATGAGTCTTAGTTTTGATAAGTTTTTTCAAATCACTATTGTTTTTATGGCTAAATTAGCGTATTTTTACACAAGAATTGAAATGGCGGTATGCTTAAAGTAGAAATAAGTTTTAGCCACTATGTTCAATTCACTAATATTTCTATGGCTAAATTAGTACATTTTTCACACAAGAAGTAAAAAGGCAATGTGCTTAATAAGAAATAAGGTTTTAACAAGTCTTTTCAATTCACTATTGTTTCTAAGCCTAAATTAGTGTGCTTTTCACACTAGAAGTAAAAAATAGGCATGCTTAAGTAAGAAATAAGTTTTAACAACTTTTTTCCATTTAATATTGTTTATATGGCTAAATTTTTTATGTTTTTATGCAAAAAAAGAGATGATGGTGTGCTTAAAAGACAAGTCATAATTTTGACAAGTTTTTTCAATTCATTATTTTTTAATGGCTAAATTAATTTGTTTTTTACACAAGAAACGAAAAGGTGGCATGTTTAAATGAGAAATAAGTTTTAATAAGTCTTTTGAATTCACTTTTGTTTATATGGGTAAATTAGCGTGTTTTCCACACCTGAAATGAAAAG
Source organism: Artocarpus hirsutus (assembly GCA_946598075.1). Classification (NCBI taxonomy): domain Eukaryota; kingdom Viridiplantae; phylum Streptophyta; class Magnoliopsida; order Rosales; family Moraceae; genus Artocarpus; species Artocarpus hirsutus. The sequence continues at coordinate 64,100 of CAMOHE010054321.1, read as the reverse complement.
AGGGCATGCTTGAATATGAAATAAGTTTTAACAAGTTTTTTCATTTCACTATTGTTTATATAAAACGGTACTATCCTTAAAAAATGAGTCTTCGTTTTGATAAGTTTCTTCAATTTACTATTGTTTTTATGGCTAAATTAGAGTATTTTTCATACAAGAAGTAAAATGGTGGCTTGCTTAAATTAGAAATGAGTTTTAACCAGTATGTTCAATTCACTAATGTTTCCATGGCTAGATTAGTGCATTTTTGACAAAAGAAGTGAAAAGGCAGCATGCTTAATATGAATTAAGTTTTTAACAATTATATTCAATTTACTATTGTTTCTAAGGCTAAATTAGTATGTTTTTCACTTAAGAATAGAAATAGTGATGGGCTTAAAATATGAGCCATAATTTTAACTTGTTTCTTCGATTCACTAGTGGTTTTATAGCCAAATTAGTGCGTTTTTTAAACAATAAGTGAAAAAGTGGCATGCTTTAATAAGAAATAAGTTTCAATAAGACTTCTCAAATCACTATTGCTTCTATGGCTAAATTAGTCTATTTTTGACACAAGAAGTGAAAAAATGGCATGCTAATATAAGAACTAAGTTTTAACACGTGTTTTCAATTCATTATTGTTTCTAAAGCTAACTTAGTGTGCTTTTCACATTAGAAGTGAAAAGAGAGTTTTAACAAGTTTTTTCTATTCAATGTTGTTTTATATGGCTAAATTAGAATGTTTTCCCTCAAAAAGAGAAACGTTGGTGTGCTTGAAAAATGAATCTTAATTTTGATAAGTTTTTTCACTTCACAATTGTTTTTATGGCTAAATAGTGTATCTTTTAAACAAGAAGTGAAAAGTTGGCATGCTTAATTAAGAAATAAGTTCTAACAAGTCTTTTTAATTCACTACTGTTTCTGTGGCTAAATTAGTACGTTTTTCACACTAAAAGTGTAAACAGGGTATGTTAAATGAGAAATAAGTTTAACAAGTCTTTTCAATTAACTATTGTTTCCATAGCTAAATTATTGTGTTTTTCACACAAGAAGTTGAATGAAGGTGTGCTTAAAAAAGAAATAAGTTTCACCAAGTCTTTTCAATCCGCTATTGTTTCTATGGCTAAATTAGTGTGTTTTTCACACAAGAAGAGAAACGAAAGTGTACTTAAAAAACAACCCATAAGTTTAATAATAAGTTTTTTCAATTTACTTTTTTTTATGGCTAAATTAGTGTGTTTTCACTACTAAAAATTTGAGATTATACGACCCTTATTTATCGACACTTTTTTTTTAAAACCATCATAGTAAGGGGGAAAAAATAGGGAGTTACACTCAAGAAGACGAAAACCGTCGTGGTAGGGGAGGATGTCTACCACGATAGTTTCCACCAAAAATTGTTGTGGTAAGCATAGCTTTCCATGACAGTTTTTTAGAAAACTGTCGCGAAAGTTGTAACTTTCCATGACGGTTTTTGGAAAAAGCCGTTATGGAAAATGACTTAAAAGCCCTCTTCCTAGCTCAATAATCAAACACAAATCACAACTCTAGCTCTCAAATACACATCCAAAACCTTCCATAACTATTGTAGTCGTCCCTCTCTGCCTCCATCCTCTTAAAATAATTAATTTTAATTTGTTTATTTTATTTTAGATTTAAAATCTACAAGAAAAATGACACAAAAAGGGCAAAAACGAACCTCAAATGCTCAAGAAGTCAAAACAAAAGAAAATAAAAATGAAAAGCTGTCTCAGAGTTGTCCGATAAAACCTCTCACATGATCCAGGTCGTCCACATGTCTAGTCCCTATCTGTTGAGTCTTTGTGGTTAACTCTATGTGCACCTGCTTGCTTCTCCATCTGATCAGCCTACTAGTCCATGATCTAGTGATCCTTAATGTGCTGACGATCTAGACTGTTGTGACTCTGATCTAGGCCGCATTTCCAGTCAATAGTTCATGCGATTGACAACCTAAATGCGTTCTTCCCTTACAGGCATTGTAGCAAATTTTAAGTTAAAATCTACATACTTCTGAGCTGATTTAGGCAAGGAAGAAAGGGAAAAAAAAAGAAAAAAAATGTAAAAAATCAATTAAATCTGATTCAAAAAACGTGGACTGGTATAAAAAAATATTCAAAAAAATCCTAAGTCACTCAAATTGCATCCTAGTCACTTTCAACCTAAAAATATCCCCATAAATTAATAAAAATAATTAAAAGATAAATAAATAAAATGTAAAAATTCATGTAAATAGTAGATTTCCTTCTACTATAAATAGCCCCTTCCATGCATTGTAATTCATACATTTCTCCATAATTTGGAGTTAATTCTCTTCTTTTCTCTCTTCTTAGGTTTGTTTTCTTCTTAATTCTAGTTTTATGTTTTTGTAAAATATTTCTAGTTTATGTTGTAAAATAATTATGCTTAATAAAATTATATGTGTTTTTATCATCCATATGTCTTTCTAAATTCCTTTTTGCTAAGGAAAGAGGGAGAAATGTTGGCAAATTTAAGGTAAATATTTTTAGTTTTTTAATGTTTTTTAAGTTGTTACAATGTCAAAATCATTTTTAGAAAACTTATGATTTTCTTGAAAACTTTTGTAAAATTAAGTTTTGATTTATCGTAGACGTATGCTAGCACAGGTAATGCTTAGAAACACTTTGATTACTATAAACAGGGAATGGCATGATAAATAATTAACTGTAAATTTTGTTAGTAATTTTAGTTAGCTAATTTTGAAATCATATATATTTGTTAAAAATGAGCTTTTGATGCATTATAGACATGAATTGGTATATTAAATGCTCATAACTGCTTATTTATTATAGAGAAAAGATGACATATTGCATACTTAAGCTATTTTAATAAATAATTTTAGAAAAACTAAAGCATATATATATTAATTGACAGAATAGAACCTTTAATCCTCAATGTTATTAAAATTGTTGTTTCTTCTAAGTTAATTTGCATTTATTATTAACGTTCCAATTACCATTCTAGTTTAATTCATCTTACTTGTTGTTGAAGTTCCAAAAATTCCAAAAAAAAAAATCTACAAATGAAAAAGTAAAAAATGTAAATATTATAAATAAATCGTAAATAATTAACTTTAATTCTCAAAATTTTCAACTAAAACTAATATAACTGATATATTGGACCTTTACAACCTTTTTCCTATGGGATCCACTTCGAATTCACCGAGTTTTATTAATTGGACAACCTTATAGTTAGGTTATATCGGACTCATACTTTTAGACCTAAATGGTGATCATGCGAAATTACCATGACCACGTTTGCTTGGCAAATTCCTAAAATAAAAGTGTGGAAAGATAAATGCTTAAATCTTAAAATTAATTACAAAAATTGACCCTCAACTATAGCTTTTACAATAATATGCTCTCGATCTTCAAAACGTAACATATGTCTCCTAATTTTTGAAATATTAACAGAAAATCCCTATTTGTTAGAATTTTTAAGGAAAATTGACACATAATTAAAATATGGTACATAATAGAAGAATAATTTATAATTCTTTCATGTCGGAAGATATTTTGAATATAAAAGTTGATATAATCTAAAAAATTTAATTGTTAAGAAAAATAAACTATAAAATCTTAAAAATAATTTAAAAATAGTAACCTGTTCTTTTGCTTTTATGTGATTATATCTCGATATAATAAGAGTGTAATGATTCAGTAAATTGATCAACAATCCTCAATATTTGCATGATATTATATCGTTTACGTTAAAAATCATAACATGAGAATTTCTTTTATTAATATTTCATATATATCAAGAAGAACTTACGTTACATTTTGAAGATCAAAAATGCATTATTACAAGGTTTATAATTAGAGGCAATTTTTGTAATTAATCCTAGATCGCAACAAGACATCTATATGAGTATTGCAATTATTTATTTATTTTTTTTCAAGTGTCATGGGTCTTTTCAAGGTGGGGTTGTATGTAGAGTGCTGATAAAGTCAGAATCTTCTCGAAAAATAAAAAAAATAAAAAAAAAAAATAAATAAATAAAAAAGGGCACAACTTGGAAAAGGTTCCCTGAACAGTACGAGAACTTGGATGAATATAATGCCGCTCTGCTGTTCGAGTTGAGACAAGTCAAATTCTTTCCAACTAATATGACGCCACCAAGTATATTTACCAAGAAAGTTCCGCTGGCGTGACGTCTTACCATTCCACAAATTTTTAAGTATAGTTACTAATTAGTGTTTTAACAGTAGTAGCTGGAAATATACTCTTGTATATTTAATAATACGGTGATTCTAGTACTAAGTTTTGTGCGATGATAATCATTAGAGTTAGCCCCATTTAGAATTTTCACTTGGCAAACGAGTAACACCACATGAAAAATTTACATATCATTTCATTATTTTACCAAGGAGTTGCCAAGACCAAATAACACAAATTCTGAATGATATGGAAGTTGAACATGTAGTGTAGTGTATGCCGTAAACAACACATCCATTAAGCTGAGAGCCGAGTACAATCATGTTCTACATGACAATAGATCAATCAAATGCGTTTTCCATAGTAGAAAGAAGATCAAATCTCCCACATCCTCATACATCATAAAAATTCAATAATAGCACATATGTTCAGAAAAAATTGTTTTCAAATAGTAAAACAAAACAAAACGATAAAAGAAGCAACTGAAATTAATCCAAATATACCGCCTTAATATAAAGATTCATCATGGAATCCCTAATCCCTTCACTTCACAAGAACATTAAGGCCAATCCACCTGAAACTGCCAAGACCAACTGACTCCAAATTCCCCAGCTGCTGATCCTGAAAGATGCAGACTTCCCTGATAAAGATGTTGGAGACTTGGCCTCAGCATCCTCAGATGTCGGGGCATCCGCAACTGGGGCGATGTCGGGGGCAGGTGATGGAGCCGGGGTTGGAGGAATGTCGGTACCAAAGATGGCCTCGGGAAGGAGGACCTTATCAACTTGGTAAATTGCAACAGGGTCAGTTGAGTGGACACTGCTGCTGACCTTTGTTTTGGTCCAGCCAGTGCTAATTTGAACAGTTCCTGAAGTATCAGTGAAGTTCAAGGAGTATTGGCCACCAGCCATGGTGTTGATAGGGCTGCTCTGGCTGAGGTTGGTGAACTCAGCAAGGCTGTAATAGTGTGGCAAGGCATGGAAAAGCAATAGCTCTTTGAGCTGGTCATTTGTGAGGTTGGAGAGAGAAGGTTTCTTGAGGGATGAGAAGGCTTTGTCTTTTGGGACAAAAATTGTGACACCTTCCTCAGTGTTGTTGGCTTGGTTTTGCAACGTATTAATGACTTTTGTGGACACAAGGTAGTCAAGGAAAGTGTGGAATGGACCAGCCACGCTGAGTAAATCAGTGAGATTCACATAGTCTGGTGCTGGCGCTGGCGCTGGTGCTGGAGTTGGGCTTAGTGAAGGCGGTGAAGCGGTTTTTTGGGCTAATGCTGAGGAAGAAAAAAGCATTAACATTATGCTGGCAATCAAAACAAACTTGGATGCCATTTTTTTTTTGGCCACAGATCCTTTTCTCTACGTGTGATAATGACTTCTTAAGCACTCCAAATTCCTATATATAAAGAACTAATTAGATTAAAAAATATTAGATCTGAATGCAACGAAAATGACTGGGGGCATTAAATTCCAATTAAATCACAATGTGTGTATTATTATTTTCAAGCTTTCCCCAAGTAGATTTAAAAAAAAAAAAAAAAAAAGAGTTCTTTCCCCAATGCAGTAGAACAAATTTTCAACAAAACCCAATTGGCTTATGGTGACTCGAGGGAGCCTTACTATTGACTAAAAAACTAGATCTTGGTCAATAATTCAACATAAGAGAAAGTTAAACATGAAATGGAATCATTGGTAGGAAGATCTAATAGAAAAACATCGAAGCTTATAATGTCATACAGATGGTTAAGCTATAATTCAGTTCATACTAGTTTGGACTGTTCTATGAGACTGAAAACTTTGGCTTAGAAAAAGCCAAATCAAAATGGCATTTCAACAAAAAAACTTCAAGCATTTTACTTTCAGCCAAAAAGATTACTCTAAATAAACCCAAGTCACAAAATTCTCTTCGAAAACAACAGAAAAAAGAAAAAAATGCTTCGCACCACATAATGCACATCACGACAGGCAAAGAAACAGACCTAGATCAGCAGAACAAAGGAAAACCCATTGGCGACCAACACAAAAGAAGCAAGAAACGCAGTTCAACTCTCAAAATGGTAGCTCAACGAATAGACTAATGTACATACGAATATTGGGAAATGGAGTGCAATGAAGAGAAGTTAAAGAAAACCCACCTCAGAGAAAGAGGAACTAAGAGAATATGGCACTGAGGAACGCAAATGCTAATGCAAAATATGGAGAGATTATATAAAGGCCAACTTATTAGTGAGTTAAAAAAAAAAAAAAAGCAAAACAAAACAAAAACAAAAACAAAACAAAACAAAATTTGGGGTAATGTGGGTGTAGTAATAACTTAGGGTGGGTAAAAATACCAAATAAGGAGATAAAAGTCGGAGGGTAGGCCCGGAGCTTAAAAAAAACAAAAGTGGGAGAGTAGGTGGATGCAAAATTAGATAAAGCCGTGTGCGTTCAAAAGTTGAAACGATCGGATGGTTCTTTCTTGGACAGAAAATAAGTAATCGTCTGCAATTTATATTAGTTTAATATCGCTTGTGGACCAACCTTGCACTCCACCTTATGATTATCAATATATCGATAGATGGGTATCAATATCTCTCGCATGACTTTCTCACTCAAATTCTCATCTCATGAAAACGTTTTCCAATTGTTTTCTGTTTTTTTTTTTTTTTTTTTTTTGGGCTGCTGAAAATGGTTTTTCAATTCGTCATGGTTGGTGGGTTTAGAAACCTTTTATTTTTTTATTTTTCATTTTTTATTATTTATTTTTTGTTTTTGTTTTTTTTTGTTTTTTTTTGTTTTTGTTTTTTTTTACAGAGAATCTACTTTGGGTAGGATAGGCACAGGAGGGCAGGTTCACTGACCCCGGATAAAAAAAGGAGCCCTTAATTTTATGTTATTTTTTCTCATTTTTTCTCATGTTTTGTTAGGTTTTTTTTTTTTTCTGTATTTATTGTGTTTTTATGTTTATTTTGAGGCAAAAGAATAAAAGGAGGGTCAAACATTGAACTTAATGGTTGTAGTGCAAGGGTACACAATTGCAAGTGATAAAATGAGTAAAAGCATTGAATTCTACATGGATTAGGTTGCTAGGTTTTTACTCTCTATTGTGATTTAAGCCCTTCTAATTTTATCTAGACAATCACAATTTAATGACAATTTTAATTAAAAACAAAAAATTAAAATAAACTACAATGAAAATAATAAAAATGAAATCTACAAAATAATTAAATTAAATAACTGATGATAAAAAGGGCCTAAAGAAACAATTTATATAGTTTTCATTATGCTTGGTAACTGCCTAGATTATTGCTAGTTTAATTTCCCCAATTTACTGGCCAAGAATTCTCATGTATCCCAACTCTCCTCTCCCAAGTACACAATTGATAGATATCCAAATTAATTAATTCCACTATTCTTATCTAGAATCAATTACTAAGGACTCTTTAAGTGTTAATTCAATCAAATAGCCACAAAGGAAATTAAAAGTCTCCCAACCTTATAATCCCCTAGGTTATATTTCCCAAACACATATTTAAATCCTCCTCTCACAAGTAATAATTCTTAAAAAAATCCAACGAATTGGTGATCAATTAATTAGAGGTACTAAATTCATAGAACACAAATAAATAGAAATAGTAATTAAATTGCAATAGACAAATGCAATTATCCAAACATAAATTCAATTTGGATCCATAACCCTTTAGACAAACAATTGGTTGAGCTCCCCAAAAGTCTTCTAGCTTTCCTTCTTTTGAATTCCCAAAAAATGGTTGCTATAAGTATCCCTCAACCAACATCAAAAGTACATATAAAAACACTAAAAGGGCTATTTATATGTTCTCCAAAAACTTGAGAATTTTTTACCCCAAATCAACATCAAAATGAGCACTTTCTTGGATCATAAGCTAAAGGCGATCAGGCTAGGGGCAAATGGTGTGGCCATGCATGTTTGAAATTTTTGGAGCTAGGGCAAGACTAATGCGTGCCGTCGGGAGCTCTATGGTGGCGCTAGGGCTCGAATAGCATTTGGGGAAGCCTATCCTCTTTTTGCACTCGGGTGCACTTTGATTGGCATTGGGGAGCCCGTGCTCTACTCCAAAACCTTCCAAAAGCCTCTCTTTTTCTTTGTTTTCATAATAAAACAAAAAAACAATAACATAAAAACCTGAATAACTAAATTTTATTCAAACTTAATAAAATATAAAAACGTAATTTTAGATTTACTAAATTACTAAAAAAATTAACGAAATATTATTGGGGTATGATTTGGTCATGCCTAAATCATCATTGAGGCCCAAAATAAGGAACCTAAATTACCACCAAGTGAATCGAGGCCAACAATGGTGTTCGATTCAAGACAGTTTGGATTGACAAACACCATTGGGTTGAGGCTTCGATCAATTATAAACAAATCGTGATTGTTTCATTTATATCTTAACATTCACTATCATTGTAGGTTTGTTTAAGTATTGGCTCAATGGAATCAACATGCATGACTTGACAGTTATAAGAGCAAGCATGTCAAGCCATGATATGAGACGTGAAAGAAGCCCGATTCTTATAGTCAATCACAAATTGACACATGCCCCACTATTATGACCATCACTACCCCACTCCTTCCATTAGTTTAGAGCCATGATCTCATGCTAGGCACTATATAAAGGCATCAACAACTTTATAGAGACACACAAAAGAATCTTACAGAAACTCTATGAAAATATACCCAGATCATTCACTTTTTTATTCATTATTTTCCAAACGCCTCGTAATTTGTAATTATTTATTCATCAGTAGTGAAGAATAGTGGGCGTAGCTCTCATTATAGAGTGAACCATTATAAAATTCTTAGGTGCGGTATCATTTATTTTTCAATTGTGTTTAATTTTCTTCAACTTATTTATGATTTATTTTCTGTTTCCATTTTTAACACAAATCTTTGAAGCTAAAGTAGATCCCAATAACGGTGATTTGAGAGCCCAAATCCTTAAATAGTAAATGCTAAATTGAACTAATATATTTATATTTAATTGTATATCAATTGTCCGTATCTTGGCACCCACCGTGAGGCATTCAGATCACCAACTTGAGGATTTTTAAGCTTCATCACCAGAAATGGTAGGCAACATAGACAACTAGAACACGCTCAACACTTAGAACAAAGAAACTCATACCATGCGTCACGGAAACCAGTAGAGGGAGGTCCTCACTACTGTGGTGGAAGCATTAAAAAAGATACTTCATGAGCAGACAGCACGTTTCTAGGAATGTGGCAGGTGATTAGAGCAACTCAATAACGAGAACACAGCTCTCAAGAGCCAAATTAGTTACCAAAATTCTCAATTGATAGCCTGCTCATACTATTACCTATACTATGGGTACTCAACACTTCCAACCACTATAATAATACAATGACAGTTTCAGACACCAAGGAGCACCAAATAGCAGCCAGCCCCATTAGAAGGATGCAACTCCTATACATGACTCCAATACCAACACTAGTGACTACGACTACAACGACACTAGCACCAACAACAATAATAGTAGCAACAAACGCTCAGCGGGGCGCGAGTGGACCAAACCTCCAAATACCTAAGGAGCAAGAAGAAGACATCAAGTAAAATGCTCAAACAGACATTGTGTGAGTGCCAGCCTTGCTAACCCCTAAAGCCATCTAGCAATTGCTAAGAGAGATGCTCGACCAGAATACCAAACTGGTCAAAGAGAAAATCAACCAAAAAATCTCTAAGGCTACAAACAGGACCCCAACTCTAGATGACATCTCAAAAAAACATTCGTGAGACTCCATTCATAAGGAAAATTACTTTTGTTGTTCTTCCCAAATACGACAAACTAGTGTTTGCATGCTTCAATGGAACCACAAACCCAAAGGATCACTTTTTGCAATATAAAACGTCATCAGTGCAACCAATATTCCAAATTCAATGCTAGACGAGATGATGTGCAAACTATTCGCACAAAGTTTGAGGGGACTAGCCCTCTGATGGTTCAGCAACTTACCTGCTAGGGTGATCGATAGCTTCGAAGAGTTGGCAGACTTTTTCATCAAGGCCTACTCAGTGCATATCAAGATAGGCAAGAAGACCAATGACCTTTGGTTGGTAATTCAAAGCCCAAGAGACTCACTATGGGCTTATAAAAAGATTCAGCAAAGTCATCTTGGAAATTTCATATTTGGAGGATGGGACGACTTGGGAGGTTTTAAAGAAAGGACTTTTGCATAAGCCCTCATTCAAGAGCAACAACTGCTTAGAGTACCCACAAATGATCCAGGAGGCACTGAATAGAGCCGAGGGATGAATCAATCTTGAAGAAGAGAATGAGTGATGTAAACAAGAACTCGTAAGAAACATGGAACAAAATAGCAGGGTCTAGAAATAGCCAAAAACTTGAGCAGATTGAAGAGAACGAAAAATAACACCACCGAGAAAGGAGTGGAGAAAGAAGGAAGAGCATAAGCCACAAAGGGGAAGCAGGCCATTATTGCCACCAAAATTTGCTTTAAACATATCCCCAGTTGAGTTGATCATACAACTTGAAGGAAAGGACTACGTTAGATGGCCAAATAAGATGGCCATAAGCTAGTATCATGACCATACAAAGTACTATGAATTTCATCAAGACACAAGACATTTAACGGTCAATTGCAAGGCCCTACAAATGCAGATTGTAGAATTGTTAAAGAAAGGACATTTAAAGGAGTCTTTGTCCGAACGAGGAAGATGGATGTATGGGTTAGACTGTAAGTGAGGTAGATCAAAAAGTTGTCCAACCCAAGAGAAGACACCGTCACTACCACCAGCTAGGAAGGATAGGGGCTTTGTTTATAGCAAAAATTCTGCTAATTAGATGAAAGCACACTAACAAATGGCGAGCTAAGTGAACACGAGTTCAATATTTGAAGAATTCGGTGAGCATATAATCTTATTCCAAAGTAATGAAGCGTTAGGACTCTACAAACCACATGACGACACTTTAGTGATCAAACTTAGTGTCACAAACTATGACATAGGAAGAATGCTTGTTAATAATAGAAGCTCAATAGATATTTTATTTCTCTTAACACTAAAGGAAATGGACATTGATGAGAAAGAGATAGAGAAATCGACCACCACATTGGTGGGTTTTAATGGAAAAGAGATTGTTGCATTGCAAAAGGTTAGACTACCTATCTATGCTACTAAAGAAAACAAAATGACAAATTTTATCATCATGGACTGCCTTTCTGAGTACAACATCGTCCTTAGGCAAACATGGATACATGCAATGAAAGCAATCCCATCCACTTTTCATCAACGAATCAGATTCCCAATGAAGTGAGAAGCACAAGAAATCCTCAGAAGCCAAGAAGCTGCGAGGAGATGCTATGCTATGTTTTGGTGTATATGTTTCTAGGCTTTCGTGGAGCCCAAGGTGATAGCTACTACTAATTGTCCCTCCTTGCCCTATTATTTACAAGAATTTTCATCAATGTCATCTGTTAAAATTTACCTTTTATCAATGCCACACATGTTTAGTATGGCTCAACTTAAACATGATATATGAGTGGTAGTTTGGCATAACTTTTAAAGTGTAGCATGAATAAACCTATTTTCTAAAAAGTATGATATAACATGTAATTTTCTCTCTTATATATTAAAGAATACCCATATATTTTGAGCTAAGAAAAAATGATTAAATCATGCATATAAAGTGTCACGCCTCGAAATTTGAGGGGTGATGTGGTGGATTAATTAGGTTAAATAAAATAAATTTTTAATAAAAATAACCATTTTAGAAGGTATTAAGTTAATTATAAGAATGCAAGATATTTAATACTTTTTAAGATATTTGTTAAAATATGAAAGTAGGCAAAGCAGATTAAAATGTTAAATAAACAAACACCATTGGACCCCACCAGACCCACATTAGTGTGCACATATAGTATCGATGATATTAAATACATAACCACAGTCCAAATAAAAGGGAAATAAATTCAAATATTACATGCCTTGTTTATAAATAAATTTCCTAGACAATGATGTCCTAATCCTACGATTTCCTCTAGTTCTTTAGTCTTCCCTAAGCTGGATTCTACCTAAAAGGGGAAAGATTTTAAAATAAGAAAATGTTGAGTGAAAAGCTCAATAGGACTAAACTTTTAGAAACATTTGATTAAAACATGTAATTCATTTTTAAACAAAGGCTATAAAACATGAAAAAATAAATAAATAAACAAATAACTAACATAAGCTCGTTAAATTTATTCATATCGATTAATCATTTATGCATCCATAGACAGTCTCATTATCATGTTTTCAACAAATCCATATGAATCACCACCGAAGTGGCCTAGCTGGGTTTTGGGACCTGCCCCAAGGTCACGCTCCCTAGACTTGATCTCTGTACATGGCATCATGCTCTATTTTATCATTTTAGATGATACTAACCGAAACCTCTAGTGTCGTATCATTATCATGTCTCATTTACCAGATATTTTCATTACATTCATTACGATAATTCATTATTTAGCCAATAATGAAAATAAGTAATAAACTTCATTTCTTGGAAACATTTGAAGGGATAGAAGGGATAGTCAAAAATAAGTAATAAAGGAAATGCTTTGTGGCCAAAACCTTTTAAAAACAAGGCTACCAAGGAGAAGGGATAGAAGTTCTACCTCGATATCCTATACCAACGTTCAACAACGCAGTCCCGATCTGCTATACGTTAACTCCGTGGAACCACGAACAACCTTAAATAGAAACTAAGTTTATCAATATCTAGCTTAAGGTATTCTACATTCCTAATCTATCTCATGGTGTCTTAGTATACCTTTTGAGTTCACAAAATCATCTCATGAGTTAAAAATCTTGACCTAGGTTTTAAACTGTGAAAAACGGGTGGAAATAGTCATTTTTCATGAGGTCCAGTCGGCTTGCTGGATTCCCTGGTTTGGCCCGCTTAACTCTATAGTTTGGCCTATCGGCCTACTAGGACTGGCCTATCGAACTGGCCCAGGTTCGGCCTGCCGACTAGATGAATCTAGCCTGTCGAACCTATGAATCTGGCCTATCGAACATTGAGTTTGGTCTGCCAAACTAGAAAAACATGGGAGGTCTGAGACCTCAATTTTTGGCCTCTCCAAGCCCAAAAATCAATCCTAAACCTATTTTTCAAGTCCCAAAGCATTCATAATATTCATAAATGATAAAAAAATGCTAAAACATATTTAAATACATTTAAGCAAGATTTACATAGAAACTTTTAAAGGAATCCAAAAACAAAGAAAAAGGAAAAGACTTGATTTAATGTAAATTTTGTTCAACCAAGCCTAGATTCTAGATGATTTGAGTTCTACTAACTTAGATTAAGGGTTTCCTAAGCTCAAGAAACTCAGATTATAACATTTTAAAAAGATTGAAAGATTTGGGTCAAAAGTTTGAAATTTGAAAATCAAAGAAACTAACCTCAAATCAAAGCTTCAAAATGGTTTTATGGTAGCCTAATCATGCTTCTAAGTTCCCAATCCAGCTAAGATTTAAAGCTTGAACTCAAAATTTTGAAATCAAAATAAAGAGAGGGAGAGAAAGAGAGAGGGCAGTGTGGGAGAAAGGGAAAAGAGGGAGAAAGAGAGTCTAGAGAGTAAGGGAGACTGAGAGTGAGAAAAGGAGATAATAGAGGGGAAAGAGTGGTTTTGCAGAGCAAAACCGTGTCCCCAGCACATGGTTTTGTAATTCGGACATATTAGATATTTGAAAAATTATTTTGTTTTAAAATTCAAAATAACATATAAAATAATTAAAAGTGGGATAAATTTAAAATACCATAAAATACTTAGATTAAGTTTAAATTTACATCAAGGCATACTAATTCACCATTTAAACACTAATTATGCTTAATTAAACTTTTGGGTGTTACATAAAATATCATAGGTCCAAGCTACCGGCAGTGACGACATGGTGGCAATAATATTTTTGACATATTTGGCTATAAAGTATCATTGACTATTGTCAAAGTTTACTCCAAATAATATAGGCTGATCACATTTTTATTAATGTAAAAAATGCAAGAAAATTTAGGCTATTTTTGGATAAGTAGCTGCGTAAAAAAGGAAACAAAAACTTTATATAGGAATTAAGTTCGATACCAACGTTTCAATTGCTACAATATAAAGCTTTCACATGTGACAATGTTATAAAATAAAGATATGTTGTGGTTCATGTTACAACTTGGTTCCCAAACACTATTAAAAGTACATTATTTTGAGAAAACATATCGTGAGTTTTATTAATTTACTTGGAAGTGTTGTGATTCTAAGAGTAAAAAATGAAAAGAAAAGAAAAGAAAATAAAATGAAAATGTCTTAGGTTGAGAATCAAACGAATAGATTTTTGTGGATAAGATTTAGGTCGACAAGAGCTCGACAGAGGTTGCTCCCACGCAGTCCCTCTGACATCTGTATCCAATCATTTCCTTAAACATGCACAACCCCACTGCGCATGTTAGCAAGTTGGCACACCGTGGCACAAATGACATTGTTTCTATGCGTCTTACTCTTACTCTTGTTGCCGATAAAGAAACACCCTATAGGCCATAAGTACACTCTTTAGAAATAAACGAAACAGCCATACAGATCATGATGCCAGTTGCCACATCGTATTTTGTCCTCATTAGAATTTTTGTAATCACATGACAGTTAATTAATCAATTGGGATCATTTGAAACTTTTGATTATAAATAATTGCACAGACTAAATAATCATGCACTCTAATGTCTCTGAATTTTTTGAATAGAAATAATTATGTTAAGTTCAATTATTAAGTGTGTCAGTATAATTTTGATGTTAATTTTTAGTTTTTTAAAATTGTGTTGCATTTGTCATATTCAAAAATTTGATTTTCAGTTTTTAAAAATACCAAATGATATTTTTATATAACATTTTCTCCATATTTACAAAAATACCCTTGGGCCTTTTCTTTTTCTTTTTCCCTTACTTTTTCTTTTCTATCACGCTCTCTCTCTAGTCTCTCTCTTTCTGTCATTCCTGTCTCTCTTTCTCTCCTATTTTCTTTGCAAAATTTCATTCTTAAGCTTTAAACTTGTTGATTTGAAGTTAAGATATAGAGATTCAAGTCAAAAATCCTCTTCAAAAACTTTGATTTCAGGTTAGCCCTTTTCTCTCCAAAATTTGGTTTTCATTTTGAATTTTTATGCATTTTACCATCCAAACTTTGATGAGCTTAAACAATGTTTAATCTAAGTTTGTAGTACTTGTTTTATAATGAATCTAAGCTTTATTTGAGCTAAAATTGATTTAAACAAGTTTTGACATTTTTTTTTAGATTTTTAAATCCATTGTCAAATCCAGTTTAAATTTGGGAAAATGGTTTAAATTTGTTCTATTTTGATTTTCTATGCTTTCTACATGATTTTTATGCTCTAGGATTGAGAAAACAGGTTTTAAATTTGAATTTTGAGCTTGGGGAGGTCAAGATTTGAAGTCTCGGGTCCCCAAATTTTGCTAGTTCAGCAGGCCAAACTTGATCTTAAGCATGCCGATTCATGAGTTCGGTAGGCCAAATTCATAACTTCGAAAAGCCAAAATGTAGAGTTTGGTAGGCTGGTCTGGATGTTCGGTAGGCCAAACTATGCAAGTTCGGCTGGTCGGTTCAGAGTGTTTAGCAAGCCGACTGTGCACTTTGAAATTGTGCTTTTAACCCTAGTTTTCAATGTTTAATGATTCCGAAATGTTTCAAACACAGATAATTAAACTGGCATAATGATATTTGTTATATATGATTTCTGATTTTAAATGCAGTTTTCAAGGTTTTGAATGTATATGGAGCATGCGTTGAATTTTATTTGGAGCTTACGTTATTGAAATTTCAAATGAGGTAGGATATTTCTATCCCTTTCTTTAGTAGCCCATTTTAAACTGTCTTGGCCAAATGCTCTATATTTAAATGATTGTAGAAATAATTTCTATCTTGATTTTGAAGAATTGTATTTCGATATTCTTTTCAGATTTTCAAAACCCGTACAATAACCTTTTATCAGATTTCTTACAAGTAAGTATTTATTTATTTTTGTCAAAATCTTTAAATTTGTTTGCGAATGACATTTTTATCTATGATTATTGTTTTAAACAAATTGTTTTTAAGTAACTATTATACTGAGCCTTCTGCTCATGTTTTCCTGTTTTTATCTTAAAATCCCCCTTGCAGGTTCAAAGAGGAAGGAAGGTCCCAAAATTGAAACCTGGCTCTATGGGTTAAAATGATATTTTCTCTAGAACTGTGGTACAATACGTATATAGTATGCTAGTCCTGATGTCATTGTCCATAGTAGATATATATTATGATTTATTCTGTAAATGATGATTTACGGTGATTTTGTTATTATTATCAGTATTTGTATTTTACGATGTTATTTTCATCGTGTGAGTCCTATCGTGTCATTTATTTCAAAGACGATGATTTTTAGTATTCTTGTATTATTATTGTTATTGATGTTATTTGTATTTTATTTACTTAACCACCTTCGTGGTAAAATCCATGTGATAGTGAATGAGAATAAGATCTCGGCCTCACTTGCGTGGCATATACGTGACAGTAACCGTTGATAATATTTATTTACTTTTTACATATATATTTATTTACCTTTTTATTTATTTACCTTGATTTTCATCTTCTTTACCTAAAAATTACTGACCCCCTCCCCTGGGCATCACAAAATGGTATCAAAGCATAGACTTTAGAGCTTTTGGGAACTGAACCTATGAGATTTTCACTGTTTTGTTTTGATTTTTTAAGTTTTATGTCGGGACAATTGTCGTTACAGTTATGTTTGAGTATACAGTGTTGTTTTGATTTTATACTTTATGTATTTAAAAATTTTGGGGACAAAATTTCTTTTAAAAAGGGTGGATTGTAACGCCCCTAAATTTTTCAAATAGAATTAGTTATGTTAAGTTTAATTATTAAGTGTGCCAGTATAATTTTATGTTAATTTTTAGTTATTTAAACTTTTTTTGAACTTGTTATATTCAAAAATTTGATTTTTAATTTTTAAAAATACCAAATGATATTTTTATGCCATATTTTCTCTATATTTACAAAAATGCCCTGGGCCTTTTCTTTTTCTTTTCCCTTCCTTTTTCTTTTCTTTCATGCTCTCTCTTTTTTTTCTCTTAGCCCTCTCTCTCGTCTCTCTTTCTCTCCCATTTTCTTTGCAAAATTTCATTCTCAAGCTTTAAACTTGTTGATTTGAAGTTAAGAGATGGAGATTCAAGTCGAAAATCCTCTTCAAAAATATTGATTTGAGGTTAGCTCTTTTCTCTCCAAAATTTTGATTTTCGTTTTGAATTTTTATGCATTTTACAATCCAAACTTTGATGAGCTTAAATAATGTTTTATCTAAGTTTGTAGTACTACATTGAATCTAAGCTCTATTTGAGCTAAAATCGATTTAAAGAAGTTTTGAAGTTTTTTTTAGATTTTCAAATCCATTGTGAAATCAAGTTTAAATTTAGGAAAATAGTTTAAATTTGTTCTATTATGATTTTCTATGCTTTCTATGTGATTTTTATGCTCTGGCATTGAAAACATAGGTTTTAAATTTGAATTTTAAGCTTAGAGAGGTCGAGACTTGAAGTCTTGGGTCCTTAGATTTTGCCAGTTTGGCAGGCCAAACTTGATCTTTGGCACGCCGTATTCATGAGTTTGGCAAGCCAGATGTAACGTCCCAAAATTAGTTAAATGTTATTAGTGTGTAAAATGGTGGATTAGTGTGCCATAATGAATGTTTTGAACTTAATTTCGTTGTTTTGTGAAATTTCTAAACTATGTTATTTTGATTATTTTAATAATTTTTAATTACCTTAAATTATTTTTATTTATCAGTTTGAATTTTGAAACAAAACAATTTGTCAAATGTCAAATATATCCCGTTTCATAAAACCGTGGGCGGCACATGGTTTCTATACAATGAAACCGCCCGCTTTTTCTCTATTTATACCCTCTTTCTCTCTTTTTCTCTCCTCACTCCCAGCTCACTCTCTCTCTTTCCCTCTCTCGTTTGTCTCTCTCTCCTTCTCTCTCTACCTCACTTTCTCTCTCATTTCCTCTCAAAATTTTGAATTAAAAATAAAGCTCAAAACTTTAGTTTAGTGGATTCGAGGCTCGGGAATGTGATTGAGCAACCAAAAACATGATTTAAAACTTCAATCCGAAGTTAGTTTTTACACTTTAAAACTTTTTTAAAATTTTCAATTTTCTTTGTATTTTGAAATCTAAGCTCATTTAAGCTTAGAAAACCTTTAATATAAGTTAGAGGAACTTTAAACAACTAAAATCTAAGCTTAGTTTGAAGAAAAATAGACTTAAATCAAGATTTTTTATTTTTCTCTATTTTTCTCTTTTTTTGGGTTTATTCAAAATTTTTGTACAAATCTTGTTTAAATTGGTCCAAAAGTGTTTTATAATGTTTTTCTATCATCTATGAGTGTTTCCTATGCTTGAGAACTAAGAAAAATAGGTTGAAATGAGGATTTGGACTAGAGGAGGCCGAAACCTGTGCTTGAAAAATTCTAGAATTTTCCAGTTTGGTAGGCCGGATTCATACTACTAGCAAGCCAAACCTGGAAAAGTTCGATCGACCAGACCTGGTTTGCTAGTTGACCGTACTGCATAGTTTGGCAGGCCGACTGGGCATAGTAAAAATTTGTTATTTTTCACATGTTTTCACCGTTTTGAACTCCTATTGAGATTTTAAGGTCATAGTATAATTTTATAATCACAAATGGCACACTAGGGCACCATGAGATAGTTTAGCAACGTAGAATATCTTAAGCTAGATACTGATAAACTCAGTTTATATAATAAAGGTTGTTCGTGGCTTCGCGGAGGTAACGTATAGTGGACCAGGAATGTGGTGTAGGACACCGGCATGAGTATTGAGATAGGACTTCCACCCCTTCCTTGGTAGCCTAGTTTTAAAATGATTTTGGCCAAAAAAGGATTTTTATTAAAATATTTTTCAATGATTGAATGAAAAGGATTTGTCATCAAGTATGTTCTTCAACATTAGACTAAGAAGATTTTTATAATAAACCTCGTAATGAATGTATATGGGCATGATGCCATATCAGAGATCAGGTTGTGTAGCGTACGACCTTAAGGATAGGTCCCGAAACCCAATTGGGTCACTACAGTGGTGTGGTATATATGGTTTGCCTAAGAAAGATTAAAGGTACTTTCTAGATGAACTGTTTTCAGTAAGATTTATTCAAATGGATTTGTTTACTTAACTTTGTTTCTTAATTATTTCCTTCAAAGAAAAATTTGTATTTAAACGATTTAACTATTTCAAAGGTATAGTCCTACTTAGCCTTTCGCTTACATTTTATTTGTTTTTAAAACCTTTTCCCCTAGGTGGAATACAGCTTAGGATCCGAGAAGAGTTCGTTGATTGGACCTACGAGCTGTAGAAGAACCAAGTAAGTAATTTGGATTAAAAATAATCAAGGCATGTATAACTTTAACTTTTACTTTTATTTTGAACTGTGGTTGTGATTTAATATTATCGCTACTATGTGTATGCACAAGTTGTGGGTCAGTAGGACCCAACACCTCTTCTCTCTTTCTCTATTGTTTTATTTCATTTTGTTTTTATCTTACCTGTTTAATTATTGTAAACATTCATTTAAAAAGGGTTTTAAATTATACTATTTCTTAATTAATCAAATTCTTTAACTAGTGTTTTAATTAAAATTTCTTCTTAATTAACTTAATTAAACCGCCATGTCACCTCCCATACTTTGGGGCATGACAGAATGGTATTAGAGCCCAAGGTTATGAACCTTGAGAATTGTGCACACATAGGTACGATAATGAAATACCACTATCAGTCTAAATTTTGTTTTCAGAAGTGAGAGAATGGCACCTAGACGTTGTTCAACAATTGACGTTGAATTTGGAAATGACGAGGGCATGATGTGGGCTATGTTTGCCGCTTTCTAACAGATGGTAGCAAGGGCAAGACCGGAGGATTCCGAGGCCAGTCATCGGCGTGCCTACTTTAAGGAGTTTCGACATGCATCTGTTCTGACCTTCAACGGAAAAGGGGACCCGCAAGTAGCTGAACATTGGCTAGATTTGATTGTGAAACACTTAGATAACCTTGGCGTGCCAGTGGAGTATCGTGTGGAGTTTGCAGCTTATAAGTTCGAAGGTAGTGCTAATACTTGGTCGGAGCAAGCAAAGGGCCTGGAGAACAATGGGAAAATTAGTTGGGACAGGTTCAAGGAGTTGTTCTACGATCGTTATTTCCCACAAGGATATAGAGACCAAAAGGCAGCTGAGTTTTATAGATTATAGCAGGGTGATATGTCAGTTCGAGAATATGAAGCAAAGTTCAATGAGTTGGCAGGTTTGCTCCATCCGTAGTGGCATCAGAACTCGAGAAATGTATCAAATTCTAAGACGGACTTAAGGCTTCTATTTGATGACAGGTGGTTGCCCTACGACTTAGGAATTTTGAAGAGCTTGTGTTAGCAACAATATCTATAGAAAACAACTATTCGTAATACTGTGGGATCGAACAAGGACGTCAGGAGGACCACAAAGGAGTGGCAGGTGGAGCACTAGTAGTTGTCCAACTCAAGGGAAGAGCCAGCAGGATAACATGAATAGTAAAAGTAACAGTTCATCCAACAACAGGCGTAGCAATCCCTACAGCTTCCATTGTCACTATTGCCAACAGCTAGGACATATCAAGAGGAATTGCTCGATTAGGAGTGCTTGCCTAGACTTCAGGACGAAGAAGGAGCTAGTCCTCAACCTCAGAGTCTACCTCAGCCTCAACAATTCCCTCAGCTTCAATTCCATCAATTCTCTCCTTAGCAATTGCCATATTTAGCACCAGTACATTAGCCGCAGAATTTCCAACACAATGCCCCTCAGTATCGAGCGCCGAGTATAGCTAGCATGTAGTCACCTTCACCGCAGCAATATCGACCGACTAATCCAAGACCTAGCAATGTTGGTAGAGGCAAAGGGAAAGCTCCAGTGCAGGTTCACACTCTGACATCAGGGAGTTCGGATGCCTAGACTAGTAATGCAGTTGTCAATGGTATAATTTTGGTTTCTCAGTCCTTAGCACATATATTGTTTGATATTGGTGCCATTCATTCTCTCATTTCAAGTTCTTTTGTACATGCCTTGGGATTAGAAGTAGAAGAATTTGATGAATCCTTAGTTATAGTCTCACCCTTAGGGCGAGTGTGTGTGAACTACATGTGTAAGGCATGTAAAATAAAGATTGGGGATGAGATTCTGAAAAGTGATTTGATTGTAATCCTCATGAGTTCATATGATATAATCTTAGGGATGGACTGGTTATCCAAGTACAGTGCGATTGTAGACTGCCAACTTAAAAAAGTGACCTTAGTATTTGGTAAGGGTACGACGATCACTTACTAGGGTGGCAATGATTGAATAATAAGTGAACGTCTTATGAAGACATGTCTTGAAGGTGGAAGAATCTAGCCTGCTACACCATCCTCATGAATCTAAAAGGAGAACCTAGTGTATCGAGAAGACATGCAGTAATTCCAATGGTTGATGAGTTTGAAATATCTTTCCCGATAAGCTACCAGGATTACCACTGTAACGCCCGCCTAATTTTATGTAACAGATTATGATATGATAAATGACGACGTTAAATGTTATATTTATAATATGTGTTATGATATTCGATAGATGGTGCTAACCATTTTATTCTAAGTGTTATGACAGGTGATGCTCGCGTGGAATTGATGTGCTCAAATGTTCATGTCATTAATGTTATATGTTTAATTATATTTTTATTGATAATTAAATGTTATGAATGATTTTTGTATTTAAGGGCAGATCGGCAGGCCAGACCATTCAGTTCGGCAGGCTGAAATGATCCCCTTCGAACGGTAAGCCAATGAGATATCATCGGTAGGCCGGACTTCAGAGATCGGCAGACCGAAGAGATAGATCGGCAGGCCGATGACAGCTGACAAGCAGTCAGCAGAAATTTCACAAAAATTGTGATGAGGTTAAATTTGTGATAAGGATAATTTATTCTGGATAAATAACATAATTATGGAATGATTTCTTTAATTTTGGTAAAGGAACAATTGACTTTTGATTTTTTGAATTAATGGATAAGTTTTTCCTGTTTTACAAAGGTAAAATATGGTATCTGAGTCAAAACATTCAACTCGCCCTTAATCCTCTCCACTTCCCATGATTTATGCCTTGCAATTAATCAGAAAATTCTGATTAATGTTGAGAGTGTAACGTAAACGAATTCATTTTTTTTATAACGCTCTTTTTCTCTCTCCCTCCTTTTCATGTATTTTCCTCTCCCATGTTTTCTCTCTCTCGTTTTCTCTCCCTCTTCTTATCACGTTTTTCTTTCTTTTTCTTCCTCTCAAATTCCCCTGCAATCCTTTGTTAAAATATCAAAACTTCTTTGGAGATAATTCAAGGAATTTAAAGAAGAATTGTTCTAAGGTATGAATTCAATTTCGGTAATTTTTTTAAGCATAGTTTTCTCCTATAATGCAACTGCCCTATCTTCATCTAGGAATTATGTTTTGCTCTGAATTTTTAGTATGTTAAATTATGCATGTGTCATATGATTCTCCTCCAAATTTCACGTCAATTCGAATTTTCTATAAAAAGTTATGAATTTTCTTCTCTCCACTACTCACAGTAAATTGTTGCTGACTGTTCATGTTGCACAAATTTATGGGTGTTATTTTTAATGCAAATGAATGTTTTATTGTACGAAAATTGGTGTACATGCTTATATATATTAAATTATGGGCTGGAAAGTTTGGTAATGATTTGATGAGTATTTCATGTGTAATAGAATTTTTATTAAGCCTATGTTATGTGACACGTAAACAGTAAAGTTGTGAGATTCTTGTTATGTGATATTTTTGTATGATCATATAATTTTATTTGGAAATGAGAAATTTTGTGCTACTGAACGTGTATGTTAAAAATGATATCATATAAATTTTTAGGTCCAAATAAGTTTATTTTAATTGTTTGGCACAAATTATTACATGTGACTCACTGTTTTGCACCTAGAGTATGTTTGTAGTCTCTGCCTTCTAATGCACGGTTTGAGCTGTATAAAATTTATTTAAAGGTGATTTTTGGATATATTATAGTTCTATGTGTCTATTATCTGTCCTAATTTTTGTAGATTTTTCTATGGTATGAAATTGAGAAAAATGGACCTGAGATAAGGATTTTTCACTGTGTTATGGTTGCTGACAGATTTTGGTATTTATGATGTATGACTTGTTTTAAATATTAAACAAAATTTTTATGACTAAAAAAAAATCATGCTAATATGTTTATATGTTAACTTTGTTATTGTAGAATTTGGTACTCATATTGTGTGTAAAAATAAAGTTATTAAGTTATGAATTCATGTAGGTCAGAAGTGTAATTGTGTTGATAATTTTATTTGAATGTTTTAAAGTTAATGAAATGTGTTATATGATTATGTTTTTAAGAAATGAATGTAAATATGATGTTATATGAAATGGATGTTATGTTATGGTAATTAATTCATTAAAATAAATGTTAATTACCATTTTATGAATGTATGACATGAACACATTAAGAAGTGAGCACATCAAGACCACGGCGTTGTCACCTACAAAAATAAGGTTAAGTAAGCTCTTTGAGGTAAGTACATTCTCACCTGCAACATGATATGTTTATGAAAAGTATGTTTATGAAAAGTATGAGTTTTATGAAAAGTTTGAAATCCATTTTTTTATGATGGTTTTATGATGATTTCTCATGATGATTTTTCATGAAGTTTAAGGCATGAAAGTTTATGCATGTTTTCATGATAATGTTTTTCAAAGTATGAAGTATAAGTATGTATATATGTATCACCTAAATAAGTGTTGCACACCCAATGAAATGTTAAGTTATGAAATGATATGTTATGTGTCATGTTTGGTTTGGGATTAGCTACCCCTCTCCTCTCATGACGGCCCGCCTATGATGATGATGTTATAGTGCAACACTTGGGCCCCTTAAGATAAAATGAATAAGTTTTAATATGGTTGATGTAATGAAAGATATGTTCCTATGAAAATGTGCCTAGTGCACTATTATGATGATGATAATGATGATGATGATGATGTTCATGAAATGTTTTTAAGTTGTGAGAATTACAATGTACTTGCTAAGGATTAGCTTATTCAAGTTTTTCATCACGTTGCAGATAAGGGTAAGATAGTTATGGAGTAGGCGGAGAACAATGATAGGCGTGTGAGCTACGAAAGAAGAATTGAAATGGAAGAACACCAAGGAAAGAGACTATAATGAAATAATTCATGATTTATGAATTTGAGTATGTTTATAATTTAAGAATAAGTTTTATAGATTTTGTGAATGTTGGTTTAATATATTTTATAAATTTTCTTCCGCATTTGAAGCTTTAAAACTTATTTTTAAAACAAATTGTCTTTTGTTCGGCTTGTCAACCATACTGGTCGGATTGCCGAATAATTTTGATCAGCCTACTGGTTGCCATGTATCGGCCTACCGATCTTGTTGATTTTAAAACCCCATTTTGCAAAGCCTCGGACGGCCTGCCGATGGGTGATCTTCGGCCTGTCGAAATTAAAAGTTCGGTCTGCCGGCCAAGCTGTGTTCAAACAATTTTATCTTTTGTTTTCAAAGGTTAATTTAATTTTAAATGATATTAGCAAACTATTTATAGAATGTTTATGGAAAAGCAAATTGTTATAATTAACTAATTATAATTTCTTGCAAATTGTATTTTTGTAAAAAAAAAAAATGTAAGTAAAGATCCTAGGAATGCTTTTCCAAGCTATGATTTCAAATGCATGTTATTAATTACAATAGTTTGCTCCAATTAATGTTTTAAAGAATGAATGTAACGATATCTGTAACGTCCAGAAAAAGGGGACGCTACAACCACTGCATCAGGAGATCGAGTTTAGCATCGAGTTACTTCTGGGAATAGCATCGATTTATATAGCACCTTATCGGATGGCGCCGATAGAGATGAAAGAATTGAGAAAGCAACTTCAAGAGCTTGCTAATAAGGGATATATCCAGAATAGCACATCGCCATAAGGAGCACCGGTTTTATTCACTAAGAAGCATGATGGAACTCTCAGGTTGTGTATAGACTATCGATAGCTGAATCGGGTCACCGTGAAGAATAAGTATCCTCTGCCCAAGATTGATGAATTGCTTGATCAGTTAGGAGGTTCGCAATACTTTTTGAAGATAAATTTGCAATCAGGATATTACTAGCTTAGGATTAAAGAAGAAGACATCCCCAAAACAACTTTTAGGACTTGGTATGGACACTTTGAATTTCTAGTGATGTCATTTGGATTGACGAATGCTCCAGCAGCTTTCATGGATCTGATGAACAGGATATTTAGGCCTTATCTAGAATCGGGATCATGAACAGCACCTCAAGATCGTAATTCAAACTCTGCGGGAGTACCAATTGTACGCTAAGAAAGAAAAGTGCAAGTTTTGGCTGGCAGAAGTTAAGTTTCTAGGACACGTCATCTCCGTGGACCCGACTAAGGTAGAAGCCATAGTGGAGTGGGAACGACCGAGTAATGTGGTAGAAATCTACAACTTCTTGGGACTTGCAAGATATTACAGGAATTTTGTAAAGGATTTCTCAAACATAGCAGTGCCTTTGATAAGACTGATTAGGAAGAATGCTAGATTTGAGTGGGATGAAGAATGTGAGTTTGCCTTCTAAGAGTTGAAGAATCGGTTGACTACAGCTCCAGTGTTGATCATCCCAAGTAGTGATGAGCTGTACAAAGTTTACACATATGCTTTAGGACGATAACTTGGATGTATATTGATGCAACATGGATGCGTGGTGGTGTATGGATCAAGACAGCTACGACCTCATGAGCAGAATTACCCTACTTATGACTTAGAGCTCACAGCGGTGATTCACGTGCTAAAGATCAGAGATGTTATTTGTATAGGGCAACATTTCAGGTATTCTTCCACCACAAGAGTTTGAAGTATCTATTCACTCAAAGGGATCTAAACTTGAGGCAGCGAAGATGAGTGGAATACATGGAGGATTATGATTTCATGCTACAGTATCATCCCGGGAAAGCCAATGTGGTCGCTGATGTGCTTAGCCAAAAGTCTTTAGGAACTCTCGCTTGTTTGGCTCTCGAAGATTGGAAAAGGGATGCAATAGTAAGTGAATACGGGCTATAGTATTAAGAAGGCTATGATCGAGTTTTGGTGTATCATATGGAGACGGTCCCAACTCTCATTCAGATGGTGAAGTAGAATCAGTGGCGAGACTAGCATCTATAGGGAATCTAGATGTAGATTCAGAACAAAGAGCAATTTAAGGAATGAAGGATATATGCCGATGGATCACTGTACTTCAGGAAGCGCCTGGCAGTTCTAGCAATTACAGAAGTGGCGAGGGCCGTGATGGATGAAGCTCATAAGTCTTAGTTCATCATTCATCTGGGGAGCATGAAGATCTATCATGATCTGAAAAGGCAATACTAATGGAGAAGTATGAAGTGGGATGTCTTAGAATACATGGCCGAGTGTGCGACTTGTCTTCAGGTGAAAGCCAAGCACCAGAAGCCAACAGGTCAGCTTCAGCCACTTCCTATTCTAAGATGGAAATGGGAGCACATCATGATGGATTTTCTCATCGGTTTGCGGAGGACAGAGCAAAGGCACAATTCAATTTGGGTCATGGTCGATAGGTTAACAAAATCGGCTCATTTCATTCCTTTCAAGTCAACTTGCTCAAGGAGAGTTCTTGGAGAATTGTACCTGTAGAATATAGTGAGATTGCAAGAGTTCCTTTCTCCATCACATTGATAGAGACACCAGATTCAACACCAAGTACTTGAGAAGCTTTCAGGAAGCCTTGGGAATAGATTTGAACATTAGCATGGCATTTCATCCTCAGACCGATGGGCAATCTAAGTGGGTTATTCAAATTCTCAAAGATATGTTACATGCTTGTGCGTTAGACTTTGGTGGGAACTGGAAGAAATATTTGCATCTAGCAAAGTTTGTGTACAACAACAGTTCTCAATCGAGCATTGGCATAGCACCGTTTGAAGCATTGTATGGATGACCATGTCGATCATCGGTATGTTGGGCAGAACTAGAACACATAATCATTCTTGGGCCAAATGGGGTTCGAGACAATAACGAGAAAGTTACCGTGATACGGGATCGATTAAAGTAGCCCAGAGTAGACAGAAGAGCTACGCGGATAGGAGACACCGACCCTTGGAATTTGAGGTAGGAGATTTTGTTCTCTTGAAGGTATCACCTCGTAAAGGCATCACACGATTTGGAGTAAGTGGTAAGCTCGCACCAAGGTATGTTGGACCATTCAAGGTTACTCAACGTGTTAGTGTGGTTGCTTATTGACTTGACCTTTTTCTTGAACTTTCTCATGTTCACGACGTATTTCACGTGTCGATGCTTCGAAAGTATCTGCCTGAGTAGAACAAAATATTCTCATTTCATGACGTGTAGATCCAAGAAGACACAACGTACGAGGAAGTGTTGATTTAGATGATCGACCAAAAAGTGATCAACTTACGACGCCGTGATATACCGTTAGTGAAGCTCGTGTGGCAGCATCACAAGGTTGATGAGGCCACTTGGGAGTTAGAATCAACTATGCAGAAGTTGTATCCTCATTGTTTTGTTTTTGAAACGATTTGTAAATTTCAAGGATGAAATTTTTTTAAGGGGAGGAGAGCTGTAACGTCCTGAAATTAGTTAAATGTTATTAGTGTGTAAAATGGTGGATTAGTGTGCCGTAATAAATATTTTGAACTTAATTTGGTTGTTTTGTGAAATTTCTAAACTAATGTTATTTTGATTATTTTAATGATTTTTAATTACCTTAAATTATTTTTATTTATCATTTTAAATTTTGAAACAAAACAATTTGTCAAATGTCAAATACATCTCGTTTCATAAAACTGTGGGTGGCACACGATTTCTACACAATGAAATCACCCACTTTCTCTCTATTTATACTCCCTCTCTTTCTTTTTCTCTCCTTACTCCCAGCTCACTCTCTCTTTCCCTCCCTCGTTCGTCTCTCTCTCCTTCTCTCTTCTCTCTTTGTCTCTCATTTCCTCTCAAAGTTTTGAATCAAAAATCAAGTTCAAAACTTTGGTTTAGTGGATTGGAGGCTCGGGAACGTGATTGAGCAACCAAAAACATGATTAAAAGCTTCGATCCGAGGTTAGTTTTTAAATTTTAAAACTTTTCTAAATTTTTCAATTTTCTTTGTATTTTGAAATCTAAGCTCATTTAAGCTTAGAAAACCTTTAATATTAGTTATAGGAACTTAAAACAACTAGAATCTAAGCTTAGTTTGAAGAAAAATGGACTTAGATCAAGATTTTTCATTTTTCTCTATTTTTCTCTATTTTTAGGTTTATTCAAAATTTTTGTGAAAATCTTATTTAAATTGGTCCAAAAGTGTTTTATAATATTTTTCTATCATCTATGAGTGTTTCCTATGCTTAAGAACTGAGAAAAATAGGTTGAAATGAGGATTTGGGCTCGGGGAGGCCGAAACCCATGCCTAGAAAATTTTAAAATTTTCTAGTTCGGCAGGCTAAACTTCATGTTTAGCATGCCATATTTATGAGTTTGACAAGCCGGATTCATACGACAGGCAAGCTGGACCTAGTTTGCCAGCAGGCCGAATCAGGGAGACCGGCAGGCCAATCGAGCATAGTAAAAATTTGTTATTTTTCACCTGTTTTCACCGTTTTGAACTCTAATTGAGATTTTAGCGTCATAGTATAATTTTATAAACACAAATGGCACACTAGGACACCATGAGATAGTTTAGCAATGTAGAATATCTTAAGCTAGATACTGATAAACCCAGTTTATATATTTAAGGTTGTTCGCAGTTCCGCATAACTAACGTATAGCGGACCGAGATCGTAGCGTAGGACACCGGCACGAGTATTGAGGTAGGACTTCTACCCCTTCCTTGGTAGCCTAGTTTTAAAATGATTTTGGCCTAAAAAGGATTTTTATTAAAATATTTTTCAACGATTAAATGAAAAGGATTTTTCATTGAGTATGTTCTTAAACATTAGACTTAGGAGATTTTTATAATAAACCTCGTAATGAATGTAAATGAAAATACTTGATAAATGAATTTTAAATAATAATAGAGATACAAATATGGGCATGATGCCATATCAAAAATCGGGTCGTGTAGCGTGCGACCTTGGGGGTAGGTCTCGAAACCAAGCTAGGCCACTATGGTAGTGTTGTACATATGGTTTGCCCAACAAAGATTAAAGGTACTTTCTGGACGTACTATTTTTAGTAAGATTTATTCAAATGGATTTATTTACTTAACTTTGTTTCCTAATTATTTCCTTGAAAGATAAATTTGTATTTAAACTATTTAACTGTTTCAAAGGTATAGTCCTACTAATCCTTTCACTTGCATTTTATTTGTTTTTAAAACCTTTCCCCCTAAGTGGAATACAGCTTAGGATCGGAGAAGAGTCTGTTGATCGGACCTACGAGCAGTAGAAGAACCAAGTAGGTGATTTGGATTATAAAATAATCAAGGCATGTATAACTTTAACTTTAACTTTTATTTTGGACTGTGGTTGTAATTTAATATTGTTGCTACTATGTGTGTGCACAAGTTGTGGGCCAGTGAGACCCAACACCTATTCTCTCTTTCTCTATTATTTTATTTCATTTTGTTTTTATCTTACCTATTTAATTATTATAAACATTCGTTTAAAAAGGGTTTTAAATTACCACTATTTCCTAATTAATAAAATTCTTTAACTGGTGTTTTAATTAAAATTTCTTCTTAATTAACTTAATTAAACCATTATGTCGTCACCGGTACTTCAGGATGTGACACCGGATTCATATCTTCGGCAGGTCGAAATATAGCATTTCAGCAGGCCAAAATATAGCATTTCAACAAGCTAGTCCGGATGTTCGGTAAGCCGAACTATGCAAGTTTGACAGGCCAGTTTAGAGTGTTTGGTAGGTCGACTGTGCACTTTGAAATTGCACTTTTAACCCTAGTTTTCAATGTTTAATGATTCTAAAAAGTTTCAAAATGGATTATGATTTTGTGTTAGGATTATTTAGAGTCAAAAGGCACACTGATAATTAAACTGACATAATGATATTTGTTAAATATGATTTTTGATTTTAAATGCAGTTTTGAATGTTTTGAATGCATACGGAGCATACTTTGAATTTTATTTAGAGCTTATGTTGTTGGAATTTTAAATGAGGTTGGCTATTTCTATCCCTTTCTTTGGCAGCCCTTTTTAAACTGTCTTGGCCAAATGCTCTATTTTTAAATGATTGTAGAAATAATTTCTTTCCTAATTTTGAAGAATTGTATTTCGATATTCTTTTCGGATTTTCAAAATCCGTACGGTGACTTTTTATCAAATTTCTTGCAAGTAAGTATTTATTTATTTTTGTCAAGATCTTTAGATTTGTTTGCGAATGATATTTTTATCTATGATTATTGTTTTTAAACAAATTGTTTTTAACTAATTATCCTGCTGAGCCTTCTGCTCATGTTTTCCTATTTTTTCTTTTAAATCTCCCTTCCAAATTCAAAGAGGAAGGAATGTCCCATGATCGAAACCTAGCTCTATAGGTTAAAATGATATTTTCTCTAAAACTGTGATACGATACATATACTATATGCTACTCCCGACGTTATTTTCCATATTAGATATATATTATGATTTATTCTGTAAATGGTGATTTACGGTGAGTTTGTTATTATTATCAGCATTCGTATTTTACGATGTTGTTTTCGTCTTTGTGAATCCTACCACATCATTTCTTTCAAAGACGATGATTTTCAATATTCTTGTATTATTATTATTATTGATATTATTTGTATTTTATTTACTTACCCACTTTCGTGGTAAACATCCACTTGATGGTAAATGAAGATATAATTTCGGCCCCACTTTCGTGGCATTCACATGACGGTAACCGCCGATAATATTTATTTACTTTCTACATTTATATTTATTTACCTTGATTTTCATCTTCTTTACCCAAAACTTACTAACCCTCTCCTTGGGGCATCACATGCACCCACATTTTTTTTAATAAAAGAGTTTTATTCTGATATTACTTGAGGTTTCATGATTATGGACTATGGGTAAAGTACTCTGTTATGTCCAATTGCAGAATTATCTGTAAAACAAGGGTTATTTACCCTGACGGTCTCGAGATTGCACTTCTCATAATGGCTCCCGACATTTACTGTTAGAGGTCTACCTAGCCATAGGTTTAAAAAATAGTTTTGGTTCCTTGGCTAATACACTGTCTATTTTTAAGGAGACTAATACGACGATAGTACATGAGTTTTAAAAGAGCAGCTTAAAAAAATCTAAAAAGGAAAAAAAAAGGACTCGAAAAAAAAACAGATTGTTTTTGGGTCCGAATTTGTCATTCATTTTCATTTTTAGTATACTTTTTTTTGAGATGTATGTGTTTATTTTATTATTTTATCCCTTTTGAACTCTCATGTGTTGTACTTGTGATACATTGTTGTCTAAAACTAGACAGTTTATTAACATTTATTAAATGAGAGGGTGCCTTTCATAAATGTTTAAGGTAGCTAGCCTTCTAAAAATAAAAATCAATGTCAAAAAGTGAAGTATGTACATATTCCCAAGGACATTAAATAAATAACCCGGAAAACAAAGTAGCAAACATATATGTGGGGATAAGCCAACCCCTTTGTGTTGAGAGCCAGATAGGTATGTGAAGGTCGTTGGAATTTGCAGTCAATTCAGATCATTGATCTATAGATTGTTTAGTTTTGACTTAGGAAGGTTTGTATTTGTCTGAAAATATCTTCGGGGAAGGTGCACTGGCAATTTTGTTAACTCCAATTATTGGTCCTAATTAGTGTTTCCTCACATGATCCTCGTTCAATTAGCTAACACTTTCTGTTAATCTGTTTAGTAAACAATTATTGATCTTAAGATACAATCCAACAACAAATCATCTGTTACACCCTGTCTCTATTTATTACCAAAAAAGAAAATTAAAAAAAAAAGGTTTGCTTAAGTGGGCTTAAGCTTAGAATTGACTTTAATCTACGGGGATATTCAATGTTACCTATCCTTATGGGAGGATGGAATGTTACTTTCAGGTCCTTGGCAACAGGTAAAGTAAACCCATCGAACTGATTCTATGCATGATTTATTGAGTCATTTGGTTTGGTGGGTTTTGAAAACATTTGGTCTTTCCTACTTTAGAGATCTCTAAGATGAAGGTTTTTCTTTTTTTTTTTTTTTTTTTTTGTAATTAATGTTTTAGAAAAGGGTTGCTTGTTGGAATTTTGAGCCCAAGTTTTTTATGTGTGAAAATGAAGCACTTTCTTTAGATGTAATTATGGTTGCTGCTGCTTCAAGTTTAGTCACCATTGCAAACCTGCTTAAAGTTTGAAAGAAAACAATGTCTCGTGAATTTTATCATGGCATTTTGTTTTTCTTCATACTAGCTGGCAACTTTAATAATATACGCTAAATTTTGTTTTAAGGAATAGTTTGTCTTATTATTGGACGAATATAAAGGATAAGGCCATGATTTGATATAATTTTCTAATTAATTTTTCCATATTTTTTTGCTTTATTTTTGAGTAATTTGTGCTTTATTATGTAATTTTTTTTTTTTGTTTATAGGTATTTCAAGGTAAAGAGATGAAAAATGAATGAAAATTGAAGTTTTGAATCTCAAGAGTCTCATTTGTTTACTTTGGAAGTCATCTGGGATCAAAAGTAGAGTTTTGGGTGATTTACGGGATGGAATCAGCACATTTGGACAAAGTCAGGCACACCCCCACACGGAAGGACAGAGCCTTGGTGCTGCAGCGCTTGAGGTTAGGTGCTGTGGCGCAAGCGCTTAGAAATTTTGAAGCACAGCTGCACTCTGCACGTGGCCATGAGATAGAAACCTTGCCCTGTGTGTTTTACCGTCTTGGCCTCCACAAGTGACCTAACTTGATCCCAAGTTACCCCTTTCTAACCTTTATAAGAACCAACCTGTAAATGCCACCCCTTACAACACAAAATGCAACACCCCCTTACAAGCGTCACTGTTACAACCCGCCTTATTACGAGCCGTGCTCAAACACTTTTCCCTACTTACGTACTTATGAAAAATTCAGAAATACTTTTTTTTTCTTACCAATAGTATAGCACACATACATACTAAAACTCCTTTTTATAATAATGTATACATAAACAATCTTTCTTTTTCATTATATCATATACTCAGCATTTTCAAAAACAGTTCTATCTTACAAAACCGTACGAGATCTTCATAGGCAACAAATTCCAAAATAACTTATTATACATTGCAAAATGGAAGTAAAAATGTGGCGGTATCCACACTCATATCTACACACTGCTCAATATTCCACCGCCCGCTCGGCGATACAATTACACTGACCTTTTTGTAGAAGTTCCTACTGCATGAAATAACCTAATGAGCTTGAGCTTAGTAAGTCCAAACTTAGCTACAATGCATTATATGCTAGTATGCATGATCCATTTATACTTTCTTATGAACATTTGTTATTCTTGTCGCCTCTTATCTTTAACTAGGGCCCAAGTGCTCGTACCATATGTACACGTAGATCTTTGTAACACTGAGACCATCATTTTACTATAATCTTTAACTCCCCTTTACATCGAGAGCTGGTACGATACTTCCTTTACTACTGGTTATCCATTTACCAGTCCGGTTATTTAGGTTATCATACCATGCGTGTCATTATACTTACATTCTAAGTGCAACACATATACATTTTTCAATTGTGAAACATACACAAGTATATTAGCATAGGATTACTAAATGGAATACATATACACTATGTCAATTGTGTGACATACACAAGTATATTTGCATAAGAATACTGAGTGCTATACACATACACTTAAACCTACTATTTCATACTATAGGTGGTTGGGAACTTACTTGTATAGGCTGTTGTATAAACTGACCTTAGTTCTCTTTTTCTTAATCTTCTAGTGTCCTGTTTGGCCAATTACAGCATTATTAGCCAAATTTTTACTATTTTATCTACGCGTCAATATAAAACATTTATTAATTAACAAATCGTGTTGCTCAATAGTCTACCCTAATTGCCACGGATTTTCTTTCTCTTATCGTACTTTACCCTATCTTCTCTAACGAAGGGCGATAATCTTACTAATAACCTCTTTTTCCTATTTCAAACATTTTAGATCCGTTCAGGACCCTTTGTGTAAAAATGACGATTTTTTCCTCAGTGGGCCTTTTAAATTTCTCAAACTCGATTTTGCTATCTTAACGAAAAAATAGCTTATTAACTTTGAAACAATAACCCAAGGTGTCGGGTTTTCTTATTTTGCATTAATGTCCAAGTTTAACAAAACTTTGCAATTTCACCCCTTATATGAAAATTTTGACAATTTTACCCTCGGGAATATAAATAATCTCTTTAAACCAAAATTTCTTATTTTTTATAAGGATCAAATTTGCTCAAAATACCATGCCCAAATTCTTCTTGCAAAATGACGTTTTTGCCCCTTAAAATTTTTTTCCCAATTTTAACAAATTTTGTAAAATTCATAACTCACGAATGAAAGCAATTTTCAATAACCATTCGTAATTTTTAACAGTTTCATCGAGATCTACAACTTATGTGTTTTGACTTTTTTGAAATTCCCACTATACAAGGGAGTTTCTGGCCCTTTTTCAAATCTAACGAGAATAACATTTTCTTTGCAATTTAGTCCCTGGGCCTTTTTGTAAGAATCAACTTTAAAACAACATTTCAGCCACTATTTATATAGTTCCATAACTTTCTCAAACAATTTTCATACCCAATCACCATTGTTTTCAAAACTAACATCAAAATTATAAAACTACTCTACTTCTACATAATCCCACAATTTCACCTTTAAACCTTAATTTCAACAACACCACCATGTCATAAACTATATACTCAAGAAATTCAACCACAACCTTGCTTGAATGTCCATATGCTTTTTGAAATAATGAAAATCAAAACAAAAACCAAATAAACTTTAAATTTAAAAAGTTAGACTTATGAAAAGAAAAATTGATGATCTTATCCTTCCAAGGGTTTCTTTGAAATCTTTCCTAGGCATGTTTTACATAAAAGAGATTCTTGTCAAAATCTCCTCCTTATCCCTTGAAAACCCTAAGAAAATTCAAGAAAAAGTTTGGATTTCTTACCTTGAAAAGTTTGTAAAACCTTAATCTTGAAGCTTGAAACTTAGTTGGGATAATTTTTGCAAGAGTTTGGGTTTGGAAATTTTTTTTTGAAAGGGAGGTTCTATGGCTGCCAAAAATGGAGAAGGAAGAAATGAGAAAAAACTTGTTTCTGAAGCCTTTAATTAAGGCTCATCTCTTTTTTTAAAAAAAAAAAAGTGGTGAGTCACCATGGTAATCAAGTAGATTACTAGATGGCTAACCATGATTGGGCCACATTCCATGCTGTAGTGGCCCAATCCCAACTCATGGGGTGTCCACTTAGTGGGTTCCAAAACTTTACACAATGTAATTTTTCACCACATAGTATTTTTCTTATCTGTTGTGGTAAAACTAGTGCAAGACATATTCTTAGACCGTATAAAATATCCTACTTTGCCTTTGGTTTACCTTCGGAATCCAAACATAGCATTTCCTATATCTGTGTTTTTACTTAGCAGTATACTTATACTACATCGAACCCCTTTTTCATTGTTCTAGGGTTTTAGTATACTTTCTATCTTATTTATATTACAATTCTATAATTAATTGTGACAAAAAAAATTCATTTTATAGATATTATTTACAAATTTTTGAGCAATTAATTTCATAAAATCTGTATTTGGCAATATCCAACATTGCATTAAATTTACAATGAAACTTCACGCTAACATTATTTATTATATATTATTATACTTTTTACAAAAATATAATTTATGAAGGTAAATTCATTAATTAAATCCAATTTAATATTGAATTTTGTTAATAAATCTCCCTTGGTCGTTATAACCGACCCTCCTTAGAAATTTCCGTCCTCGAAAATTATAACAACTCAGGGTAGACTTTTCTCATTTCATCTTCTTGATCCCAGGTTGCCTCCTTCACTTGTTTGTTTCGCCATAAGACCTTAACAAGTGGTATTTTCTTGTTCCTTAACTCTTTCCCTTCTCGAGCCAAGATTTGAACTGGTTTATCCTCGTAGGACAAATTTTCTTGCACCTTGATAGGTTCATGTTGAAGTATATGCGATGGGTCAGTTACATATTTCTTTAGTATAGATACATGAAATACGTTATGTACCAATGCCATTTTAGGATGTAATGTTAATTTGTAAGCTAGATTGTTCACCCTTTCGAGGATTTCATACAGTTTGATATACCTTAGGCTGAGTTTTCCTTTCTTCCTGAACCTTACTATCCCCTCCATGGGTGTCCCCTTTAAGAAGACTAAGTCCCCGACTTGAAATTCTAGAGGTCTCTATTGTTGATCAGCATAACTCTTTTGACAACTAAAAACAGTTTCCATCCATTGACAGAGTAATTTAACATCCTTCGTCTTTCTTTGTACAAAATCCATAGTCAACAATGCTTTTTCTCTAGTTTCGTACCAATGCAGAGGTGATCTACATCTCCTTTGGTATAGAGCTTCATATGGAACCTTCCTATGGAGGTCTGATAGCTGTTGTTATATGTAAACTCAATCAATGGGAGTTTTTTATCCCATCCTCCTTTGAAGTCTAGTGCACAGGCTCTCAACATATCTTGCAGAGTCTAGATAGTCCTTTCAGACTGACCATCCATTTGTGGGTGGAAAGCGGTGCTAAAAGCCAGCTTTGTCCCTATTGCTTGGTGAACACTCCTACAAAACTTAGAAGTTAATCGACCATCATGATCAGAAATAAAGGATTTTAGGACTCCATGATATCTAGCTATCTAGGCAACGTATAGTTCAGCTAATCATTCTACGGAATTGCTAAGTTTAATAGGCAAAAAGTGTGCAAATTTGGTTAATCTATCCACAATTACCTATATAGTATTGTGCCCTTCTATAGTTTTGGGTAGTCTTCTCACCAGATCCATAGTTATCTGATCCCATTTCCATTTTAGAATTTTGATCTTCTGCAATTCTCCCACCGATCGCTGGTGTTCAACCTTTACTTTTTTGACATATGAGGCATTTATTGACAAACTATGCTACGTCATTCTTCATTCCATGCTACCAATAGTGCTCTTTCAGGTCCTTGTACATCTTGGTAGCTACTAGATGAATTGCGTATGGTGCTTCATGAGCTTCTTCTAATATCTACCTCTTTAGTTCCTCAACATTAGGAACACATAATTTTCCTTAATAACGGAGAATATCATCCTCTGAGATGCTAAATTTTGCTTCCTTGTTCTTAAGGGCCTTATTCTTGTACCAGAGTAGTGAAGAATCTGCTTCTTGTTGTTCCTTCAAGTTCTCTAGGATGATTGGTTGGAATGACAATTCAGCTAATCTTCCTATGATCATCTCTATTCCTGCTTCTATCAAGAACATATCGGTATTGAGCAGTGATTTTTCATTGGGCCTCAAGGCGTAAAGCCCATTTTCTAGATGTGCAGAACAAATATCCAAACCATTTCCAGGAATATTAACATAATTATTATTAAAAGAAACATTAAACATTTGTTTAAACAACCTGGAAACAGAAATCAAATTTCTACGAAAACTAGGAATCCAATAAACATTGTCCAAAATTAAAAACTTATTTCTAAAATAAAGTTTAACGACTCCTCCTAATCTTTCCAAAACAACCTCTTGTGATCCCACTCTCATCATTTGTTCCCCGTCGATAAGCTCCCTTGAGGAACTAAGCATCTGCAAAGAAGAACAAACATGGTTAATTGACCCTGAATCAATTATCCAAGGTAAAGTATCATCTTCAACTAAACAAGCTTCTAAAACGAGTAAATCTGATTTACCATTGTTCTTCTTTTCTTTGAGATCCTGAAGATATTTCTTGTAGTTTCTCTTCTAGTGCCCAACTATGCCGCAGTGGAAACATTTTCCTTTAGGCTTCTTTTGCTTTGAGCTCCTTTTGTTGTTGCTTTTGTTCTTCTTAGGTTGCCCTCCATTCTTAGACTTACCACTTCCTTTAGCTCTTTTCCTCTTCCTATTCTTATGAGTAAAAGAGGAAGGTTGAGCTTTTGCAACATTTGCCTTAGCTTCTTTAGTCTTTTCTTTTGAAATAAACTTGAAGGTTTGCAACTCATTAAGCAATTCAGTCATATTATATTTCAACTTATTCATGAAATAGTTGCTTTTAAACTGAAGGAACGCAGGGGAGAGGGTTTTCAAAATCATCCCCGCCTGTGTAGCTTCATCTATCACTACCCTGTTCACCTCAGCCTCATGGAGATAGTTAACCATGTTGAGAACATGTTCTCTGACCGAGACCCCTGCCTTCATATTGGCATTCATCACAGCCTTGACAGCTTCTTGACGTGCCTTTTCAGAAGGCTTACCAAACATGTCTTGTAGAGACTGTATTATCTCATAAGCAGTTTCTATGCTTTCGTGCTTCATCCTAAGCACGTCAAACATGCCAACCAAAAGGAAGCAACGAGCCTTGTTGTTTGCCTTGATCTAACGATCATATGCTTCTCGTACATTACAAGGAGCATTGACAGCAAGCGATGGAGGACATTCCTCCGTTAGGACAAGCTTGTAATTTTTGCAAATCAGTACAATGTTCATGTTACTCTTCCACTTGACAAAATTATCTCCAGTTAATTTTTCATTTGAGAGAATAGTGATGATTAAATTAGACATTGTTGTTGTAATAAATAAATAAAATCACATAAATTAAATGGTTGCATAAACATCATAAATATATGTTTTGGAATAGTAAACATGTTGCATGATGCATATTGTAAAACACAAAAAAAATATTTTACTAATTGCATGACTATTCAATTTTAATAAATAAAGTGCTGCCTGATCTCACGTCTATTACACACTCTAAAATAACCCCAAGTATAAAGTTGCCTCAAGTAATATTTACTCGGTGAATCTGAGGTCGAACCCATAGGGAAGAATTTATTCAATTCCAGTACATATATTATATTAACTTTTTCTTTTTATTTAAGCTGAAAATTTTATAGATTAATATTTATTATTCACAGAATATATTTACAATATTTACACATTTTTACAACATTTCTCATACTTTGTTTTTGATAATTTGGAACTTTAATAACAATAAATGTAAACAAAATAAAAATGGAACTTTAACAATAAGTGCAGATATCTTAAAATTACTTAAGCAAAGTAACGATGGCAATTCAAAGAAATAAAATATCAATAATAATAGGGCTAAGGTTTAAAGGTTTCATTTTGACAATTATTTTAAATATATTTTAGTTTTTCTTTTTATTTATTAGTTGGTTTAAGTATACACTATGTCATCCTATGTCGACAATAAATCAAGAGTTACCAAGCATTTACTGTGCCATTTCATGTCTATAATATAGCAAAAACACAATATAATAAATAGGCAGCATTTCAACGTACCTTAACTGAAATAACAACCAAGATAGTAAGTTAAACATTTACAAGCCATTCTCTGTCTACGAGTAATCAAGGTCCTTCTAAGTATTATTTGTGCCAACCTATGTCGTCCATAAGTCAAAACTATAATTTTGGCAAAGTTCTAGCAAAGAAAATATTGAAATCCTAAGTTTTCTAAGAAAATATTTTGGCATTACAACTACTTAGAAAACTAAGAAAAACAAAAAATATTTAAGGTAATTTTGCTAGAATTTTCCCCTCTCTCGTCAGCTAAAAAGAAATTTAGAAAGACATAATTAATAATGTACTACTGATATTATTGGGCATAATTTTTACAACATAAACTGAGAAATATTTTACAAGAAACTGGACTAAAAACTAAAATAAAAATGAAAATATAAAAGACTAACTATTTATACAGCAGTGTTTTTCACTGCATCGAGGAGGAATTTTGTAGAATTAGGCATCGAAGGCCTGGTATTTATAGAGTCTAAAAACCACTATTCATCTATTTTTTATAATTTTTTTGCTATAGCTTTGTTGAAAAACTCGGATCAAAATATCTGAAATTTTGCCTTTTTTCTCACGTGAGATTCCCTTCTTCAATATCTAAGAATTCGTTTGAAATCCCCTGCTTCTCGGTGGCTAGCAGATTGAAAGAGGCTGATCGTGGCCGTTAATTTCATGATCCAAAGGTCAAAATTCGCACTCAATAATGGGCCTAATGGGGCCGGATGACCCATAAATTCAGACTGTCAGATCGATCAAAGTCACTAATCCAACAGCCGCAAAGATGGCTTCCGTGTGAACGATCGCACAAAATCCAACGCGGTCTGAACACTCCTCTGACGCATGTGGACTTTGTCTGCATGTGTGATACACGTGCCAATCGCAATTCCCCATGTGTACCGCACCAATTGTGCACGGTGATGCAGTTGATGATGTGTTGACACGCACCCTTCCTCAGACGGCTGAGATCGTTTGAGCGGCTAATCCAATGACTAGACTCTTGCCACGTGTCTTCTTCAATTCAAATTCAAATTTTTAATTGTTTTTGATGCATTTGATGTCCGATTTTGTCTATTTTTGCACTGTTTTGCTCCGTTTTTCCTTCAGATTTCAAATCTAAATTCACAAACACATTAAAATTATTTATTTTACAAACATAATATTTACAAAAATATTAAAAATATTTATTTAATTTTAAAATACACAAAAATAATTACAAACTTAAAATTTTTTATCTTTTACGGTTTGACACAGATATAATTTTTAAGACTTGGAAATATTTTTAAAAATTACAAAAAATCTAATAGAATATATTTACAAACTTAAAACACACTATCAAATACATTAAGACTCAAAATAAAATCACACAATACTATTTTTATGGTTTTCATTATTTATAAATTAAACATATATTTAACACGCCGAAATGACTCTAAAAATTACTAAAAATATTATTTAACATAAAAACACAATAAAAACATATTTTTAAACACATTTTTACACTAAGACACTAAAATACTATTTATCATTAAATTGCTATAATTGAGGAGTTTTATAAGGAATATTAATGCAAAATGCTTGATTTTAGCGTTAAGAAAAGTACATTTTCTAAGTCTCTTCACTGCCGTAGGGTAGGTCAAATTATTTATGAATTAAATTGAGACATTCTCAATTAAAAAATATATTCAAAATATCTTATATTTTTTATATTTATCAATAATTATTATTTTTGGTCAAGATATAATTAACAATTTAATTATATATTTATGAGTGTAACTCGCTATTTTGGATTTTAACAACTTAACTCAAAAGTTCCGCTGTAGGGTATGTCAATTTTGAAATACATTATAAAATCCTATCTCTTGGAAGCCAACCTTGTTATTGATTTAAATGGACACCCCCCATAGGGGAGGACGAAATCAAAGCATTGCGAGGTGCCACCTAAATCTCACGGTGTTGTGCTAATAATGGAGACCGCATGTTATATTGTCATACTATCATCTCCCACTTATTATTTTAAAAGATGTATTTTATTTATAAAATATCATATGTTTCATAATTCTAGTAAATAAAAACAATTTTTAATTACTATGTTATATTTTGTGTTAATAGAATCCTATTTTATTTACACTTAAATAAATTACTAGATTTTATAAAAATCTAAATTTATTATGAATTGTCTAAGCTACCCAACATTAAACAATTTAAAATTAGTTAACTTAGAATTAATGTGAATTTACCAAGTTTTAACTATTAAAACTAAAATCACATTATTTGGTCAGTTAATAAAATAAAGTAAAATTCTATAAAACCAACCCAATTAATTTAATCTCATTAAATTTATTCTAACACATATTAAATCATTTTATAAACAACTTTATAAAAAAAATAATATGCAAGTGTATGCATATCATGTTACAGTAACTATAAGTGGGTACTTTCCTAGATGACATGTTGTAATGCATGAACATGTTATCAAAATCATCACATGAAAATAAAGCATGAAGATAAATAATGGATTTTTGACTGGGTCTTTTTGGATAATTAAATTACAACTTAAAAAAGTAAGATGAAAAGAAAAAAAAATTACAAGGGTCTTCTTGTAATCAAACATATTTCCCAGCTCCATTGAAGAAGACTTCACCAAGCGGTATACTACATAAAATACTACTGGGTTACCTTTAAAATTTGATAGGCCCAAGTTCTCAACTAGGCCAAGTGACCCAATGGACTTCTTTTTCTTCATCTTCTTCATGTGCAACATCTTCTATTCTTCTCTATGAATGCATAGTAAATGAGAAAAAGGAAAAACTGTCGCCCTTTTTTTAATTAAATTTGTGCACTTCACATGCACTACACTAATATGCAAGTCAATTCCCGTTTTTTTTTTTTTTTTAGTGTTTATCCATGTGCAAACATGAATTGCACATTAACCTTAAATGCTATGTCCCTCCATCACGTTAGGTCATGTATTATCATTATCTTCCTCCTTTTCTTTTAATGGTAGTTAGCCACATGAATGAAGAAAAGAAAAGTACTAATTGTGATGTGATATGCATATGCAGCTAGATAACTTATTCTGCCATGCACAGTTTTGACGTTTCACATAAATGGTAAATAATAATAATAAATTACAAAAAGCCTATGCCTTTTATTGGGCTTACACAAATTTAATGTTATCAAATTGAAGATAAAAATACCAATCCAAAAGGACCATATAATTAACGACCAAAAATTCATTAATAAATTATACTCATTCATCACATGAACCAAAATTACAAAGATGCAAAGTGCCTACAAACATGCATAAAAAACATGATATTATCAAAATAAAATCATGTTAATTAAAATTATATATGCTATAACCCGCTCTGATGCCATTTGTTGG
This sequence comes from Artocarpus hirsutus, assembly GCA_946598075.1. NCBI lineage: Eukaryota > Viridiplantae > Streptophyta > Magnoliopsida > Rosales > Moraceae > Artocarpus > Artocarpus hirsutus. The sequence continues at coordinate 20,829 of CAMOHE010054321.1, read as the reverse complement.
AATAAAATATGAAAATGCAGTGGAATGAATAGATCGTTAACAAACAAAAATTTTTCTAAAACTTTATTCATCTAGAATAGCTATATAATTTTAATTAATAATAGAAAGCATTGAGAATTTCATTAACCTTTTTAAAGACTATCAGGGTATCCAAGCTTTCCTCTAAGACACCACGATCTTCCAAGCCAAGCCTCCACATCAATGGAAAGACAAGTGGGTGTCAAAATGCAAGAATGAATTAACCTCACATTTTTTTGAATCTGCTATGTACTCAACACATGAGATAGTAGACTTTTTTTCAAAGAAGAACTTTCAGTTTTTCTCTCTAAGTATTCTGCAAAAGTTACGTCAATGATAGATCTGTAGAGATAACTGTTATTTCTACCTTTTTATATCTGAGCAATTAGTTATTTTTAATTAATTTCAATTTGAAGTAACCATCATATCAGATATATGGGGAATGGATATACTCTACATTCCTTATCCCTTTTTTATTAAAACTTGAATCACGAATTTTATTAATATATATATATGTTTGTGTGTGTGTATGTTTACGGAAACGTAAACGTTTATGCTTTTTAGCTTTTTCTTCTTCTTTTTTTATCAATTAACATAAAGAACATTTATGTTCTTTAATATATATATATATATAATAAAATCTTATATATATATATATATGTAATATTTAGTTCAAAACCATATATATATATATATCTAAATTTAAAAATAAACCACATTTATTTAAAATTAGATTTTTAAATTAATCAATTAATTATTTAATTTTGTGTCTATTTAGGAAAAGACAAAAGGTGGTCTTACCACACATATGTCACACACAAAATTAAAATTATATTCAAATAATCTCATTATTCAAGTATTATTAATTAATTAATTTAAAAACCATATTTAACTAATCTTATTAATTAAATATAATCAATTAATTAATTAACTAATTCTCAGTTAAATGTGAAAACATTTATCACATTACATTATGTGTCATAGAGTACATTTTTCTATATCACATTAATAATTCATGTGTGAAACAATAATTCTAAACTAAATATGTATAATTCATTCTATGCTTGAAATCTAATATAGTGTCATAGAGGAGGTATTGGGGACCTATGGACCTGTAACCGAAGCTCCAATAAATTTGACAATTGATCAAACTCTTTAATTAATGTGCCAAAATTATTAATTTCAGTGTTACTCCATTAAAAACCTGAAACTAAACTCTTGAGATTATCATGAAATTACTCAAAGAAAATTAGCGAGTAGTCCATTGATATAATCATTACATATAAGTTAATCCTCCATAAATAGCTCATAATAAGAGGTAGGTTTAGTTTTTATTTACCTCTCTTATTATATCTTTATCATTGACATTGAGTTCCAATAATTCTCTAATGAACAGTTAATTCATAATCTTATTATGAACAAGCGCTTTACTGTTCAAACCTCAAATTATCACTCAAGAAAACTATTTTCTAACTTCCATAAAGAAGGAATGGATTCCATATCTGTATAATATTATTCCTAGCCATATATCACATTATGTTTCCAAGATGCTAAGTTATGATATGTGTTTAGACAAATCTTACAATGCAAGTCAAAAAGCATAATATCATAAATTGGAGTCTAATAAATACTCAGGATTAAGACTGTTAAATATATGACCATCATAATGATAAATTTGAATACTCTATTTGTAACAAATGATTATTAGAGATTCATAATTTATCTTGTCTAGTCTTTTATAATCTCATTATATAAAGTACCTCCAATCCAATGTCTCTATATTAATAGCCTGGATAAGACAAATGAGATTAAATCGTACTTGTAATATTTAATTAAAGATCCCAAACTTTAATTAATTATTACGGATTATTTAGATTATTATATATAAATTTTATCCCTAAGCATTTAACACTTATATGCTAAATTTATAGTCACATAAATAATCATGAAATTTTCTTGATGTTTATAAAAGTATTCATAATGCATATAAGCAACCAAAATAATTATAAATGTCACATTATTTATTTATTAACAATATGTAGAATATCATAGCTTTTAGGGCATCAAACCTAACATTTTGCACTTAAAAATAACATCAATGTCACACCCCAAGGTACGGGAGGTGACATGGTAGGTTAATTAAGTTAATTAAATAGAAAATTTTAATTGAACATAGGTTAAAGTAATTGATTAGTTTTAAAAATTTGATAATTTAAAACCTTTTTAAAACAAGCATTTATAATGATTAAACAAATATGGATAACAAAGTAAACAATAAGTAAATAATAAAGAAATAAAAGGAAACGAGAATGGGTCCCACTGACCCACAACTTATGCATACACATGGTACAGACAATATTAAATTACAACCACAGTCCAAAGTAAAAGAGAAAGTTAAAGTTATACATCCATTACATTATCTGTACTACGACCTACCCAAGTCTTCTACTGGTCACAAGTCCGGCCAACGGATTCTTCTCCGATCCTAATCTGGAATCCACCTAGAGGGGGGGAAAGATTTTAAACAAATAAAGGTGAGTGAAGGGCTCAGTAGGGCTATATTTTACAAACAGATATTTAATTAAAATACAATTTTACCTTTCAAAACAAATAATAGAAAACAAAGTTAAAGAAATAAAATAATGTAAATATATCCTTTAAAAATAGTCTATCCATAAAGTACTTTTATGTTCTTTTCTGAGAAAACCATATTTTTATCACCACCGAAGTGGTCCAGCTGGATTTCGGGACCTGCCCTCAAGGTCGCGCACTATACGACCCGATCTCCGATATGGCATCATGCCCTAAAAAATATATATGTATATATATATATATATATATACATATCTTTCTATAATTATTAAAATCCCTTCTTACGAAATATAGTCTTTTATATTCATTATGAGGTTTATTATGAAAACTACCTTAATTCTACTACTTATGAAATCAATCAATAAAAATCCTTTTTCAACCAATCATTAAAAACATTTTCGTTAAAAATTCTTTTTGAGGCCAAAATCCTTTGAAAACTAGGTTACCAAGAAATAGGGGTAGAAGTCCTATCTCGATACACGTGCCAGTGTCCTATACTGTAATCCCGGTCCGCTATACGTTACCTCCATGGAACCACAAACAACCTTGATACATAAACTGTGTTTATCAATATCTAACTTAAGATTTCTTATGTTACTAAACTATCTTATGGTGTCATAGTGTGCCATTTAAATTTGAAAAATCATATGGTATTATTAAAATCTAAATCAGGGTTCAAAACGGTAAAAACGGATGAAAAATAACCAATTTCACTATGCCCGGTCGGCTTGCCAGTCGCCCTGGTTTGGTCTGTCGAAAAACCAAGTCCGGTCAGCCGAACATTTTCAAGTTCGGCTTGTAGATCGTATGAATTTGACCTGCCGAACATGAAGTTCGGCCTGTCGAACTGAAAAATTCTAGAATTTTTCAAGCACAGGTTCTCAGCCTTCCGAGCTCAAATCTTCATTTCAACCTGTTTTTCTCAGTCCTTAGGCATGAAAATCATTCATAGATGGTAAAAAGATAATATAAAGTACTTTTGAACCAATTTAAACAAGATTTGTACAAAAATTTTGAAAACTTCTTAAAATAGGAAAAAATAGAGAAAAATAAAAAATCTTAATTCAAATCTCTTTTTGATCAAACAAAGCTTCAATTCTAGTCATTCTAAGTTCTTCTAACTTAGATTGAAGGTTTTCTAAGCTTAGGAAAGCTTAAATTTCAAAATACCAAGAAATATGAAAAATTAAAAAAGTTTTGAAAATTTGAAAACAAACCTCGGATTAAGCTTTAAATCGTGTTTTTGGTTGCTCGATCATTTTCCCAAGCCTCCAATTCACTAATCCAAAGCTTGGGTTTAAATTTTTGATTCAAAATTTTGAGAGAAATTGAGAGAGAGGAAGAGAAACAAAGGGAGAGAGTAAGAGAACATGAGAGAGAGTGGAAGAGAAAGAATGAGAAGAAAGTGAGGAAGAGGGAGAGAGAGAAGGGGTTAAATAAAGAGAGTAATGGGCGGTTTTACTATGCGAAAACCGTGTGCTGCCTACGGTTTTGTAAAACGGGCATTTTGACAAATTGTTTTGTTTTAAAATTCAAAATAGCAAATAAAAGGAATCAAGAGTAATTAAAAATCATTAAGTTAATCTAAAATAACATTAAATTAGAAATATCTCAAAATAATCAAATTAAGTTCAGAAATGCACTATGGCACAATAATTCACAATAATACACACTAATAACATTTAAGTAATTTTGAGGCATTACAACTCTCTACCCCTAAAAGAAATTTCATCCTCGAAATTTACAACTTTGTTTAGAAACAAAACAAATGTGGACACAATTCCCACATTCTCGATTCTAATTCCCAAGTGGCTTTATCAACCTTGATGCTGCCACATGACTTTTACTAACGGGATATTGCGATGTCGCAGGCTGATCACTTTTCGATCAATAATATAAATTGGCACTTCTTTGTACGTCGTGTCTTCTTAGATCTGTACGTCCTAGAACGAGACGATCTTGTTTTGCTCAGGTGGGCACTTTCAAAGCACAGACACATGAAATACGTCATGAACATGCGAAAGTTCTAGAGGAAGGTTGAGTCGATAAGCAACCACACCTACATGTTGAGTAATTTCAAACAGTCCAACATACCTCGGTGCCAGTTTACCACTTACTCCAAATCGCATGATGCCTTTACGAGGTGATACCTTCAAAAGAACAAGGTCTCCCACCTCAAATTCCAAGAGTCGACATCTTCTATCAGCGTAATTTTTTTGTCGACTCTAAGCTGTCTTCAATCGACCTCGGATTACAGTGACCTTCTCATTACTATCACGAGTCTCATTTGGCCCAAGAATAATCCTATCTTTCAGTTCAACCCAACACACCGGTGACCGACACTATCGTCCATATAATGCTTCAAACAATGCTATGCCAATGCTCGATTGGTAGCTGTTGTTGTACGCAAACTCTGCCAAATGCAAGTACTTCTTCTAGTTCCTGCCAAAATCTATCGCGCATACATATAACATGTCTTCGAGAATCTAAATAACTCACTCAGATTACCCATCGGTTTGAGGATGAAATGCTGTGCTAAAATTCAAATCATGCCCAATGCTTCTTGAAAGCTTCTCTAGTACTTGGCATTGAATCTGGTGTCTCTATCTGATGTGATGGACAAAGGAACTCTGTACAACTGCACTATTTTTTGCAATACAATTCTTTGAGTACTCTCCTCGAACAAGTCGACCTGAAGGGAATGAAATGAATTAATTTCATTAACCTATCGACCACGACCTAAATAACATCATGCCTTTGTTTTGTCCTCAGCAAACCGGTAAAAAAATCCATCGTGATGTGCTCCTATTTCCATCCTGGAATAGGAAGTGGCTGAAGTTGACCTGTTGGCTTCTGATGCTTGGCCGTCACCTAAAGACAAGTTGCACACTTGGCCACGTATTCTCGGACATCTTTCTTCATACCTCTCCACTAATATTGTCTCTTCAAATCATGATACATCTTCATGCTCCCTGGACGAATGGCGAACTGAGACTTGTGAGCTTCATCCATTACGACCTTCATCACTTCAGCAATTACTAGAACTGCTAGACGGTCCATGAAGTACAATAATCCATCCGCATGTATCCTCCATTCTTCGAATTGCTCTCCGTTTTGAATCTGCATCCAGATTCCCCATAGATGCAGATCTTGCCACTGATTCTACTTCACCATTTGAACAAGAGTTGGGGTTGTCTTCATGTGATATACTGAAACTCGATCATAGTCTTCATAATATTGTAGCTCATATTCACTCACTGTTGCACCTCTTTTCCAATCTTCAAGAGCCAAACAAGCGAGAATTCCTAAAGAATTTCGATTGAGCGCATCTACGACTACATTAGCTCTCCCGAGATGGTGCTGTAGTGCAAAATCATAATCCTCCATGTATTCCATCCACCTTCACTGTCTCAAGTTCAAATCCCTTTGAGTAAATAGGTACTTCAAACTCTTATGGTCGGAGAAAACCTGGAATATCGCCCCATACAAATAACATCTCCAGATCTTCAGCGCGTGAATCATCGCTGCGAGCTCCAAGTCGTGAGTAAGGTAGTTCTATTCATAAGGTCGTAGCTGCCTCAATCCATACGCCACCACACACCCATGTTGCATCAACACCTACCTAAGTCCACGTCCTAAAGCATCTGTATAAACTTCATACGGCTCATCCTTGCTAGGGATAATCAATACTAGAGCTGAGGTCAATCGATTCTTTAGTTCTTGAAAAGTGAACTCACATTCTTCATCCCACTCGAACCTGACATTATTCCTAATCAATCTTATCAATGACGGTGCTATCTTCAAGAAATCCTTCATAAATTTTCCAAAGTACCCTACAAGTCCCAAGAAACTACATATTTCTACCACATTCCTCGGTCATCCCCATTCCACTATGGCTTCAACCTTAGACAGATCCACTGAGATACCATGCTCGGAGATGACATGACCCAGAACTCTAACTTCTATCAACCAGAACATGCACTTCTCTTTCTTGGCGTACAACTGGTGCTCCTGCAGAGTCTGACGCACGATCCTAAGGTGTTGCTCATGCTCCTTCTAAGTCTTAGAGTAGACCAAAATGTCGTCGATGAACACAATCACAAACTGATCAAGATAGGGCTTGAATATCGTATTCATTAAGTCCATGAAGGCTGCCGGAGCATTTGTCAACCCAAACGGCATTACCAGAAATTCAAAGTGCTTATACCGAGTCCTAAAAGCTGCTTTGGGGATGTCTTCTTCTTTAATCGTAAGCTGATGGTATCCTGAATGCAAGTCTATCTTCGAGAAATACCGCGAACCTCCCAACTAATCAAACAACTCATCAATTCTAGGCATAGGATACTTGTTCTTCATCGTGACCCGATTTAGCTGCCGATAATCTATGCATAACTTGAGAGTTCCATCATGTTTCTTAGCAAATAGAACCGGTGCACCCCATGATGATGTATTGTTTTGGATGTATCCCTTATCAGCAAGCTCCTGAAGTTACTTTCTTAATTCTTTCATCTCTACCGGCGCCATCCCATAAGGTGCTACATAGATCAGTTTTGTTCCTAGAAGTAACTCGATGCCAAATTCGATCTCCCAATGTGGCGGCAACCTTGGTAACTCGTCAAGGAAGACATCTTTAAATTCGTCTACCACTAGGATTTATGTGTTTCTTCTCGAGGCACTAGGCTCTCCTTCCAAGTTCATGAGGAAGGCATAACCAGCTAGGTTCTTCTGCCCTTCGAGACATGTCCTTACGAGACGCTCACTCATTAGCTAGTCACCACCACCCTAGTAGGTGATCGTCGTCCCCTATCGGACACTAGCGTCATTCTTCTAAGCTGATAATCTACTACTGCATTATACCTGGATAGCCAGTCCATCCCTAGGATTACATCATACGAACTCATGGGGATTACAATCAAATCACTCTTCAAAATCTCATCCCCAATCTTCATTTTACAAGGTTTACAAATACAATTCACATATACCCTACCCAAGGGTAAGGCTATAACTAGGGTTTCATCTAATTCTTCTATCTTTAATCCCAAGGCATGTACAAAAAAGATTGAAATGAGAGAATGAGTGGCACCAGTATCAAATAATACATGTACTAAGGACTGAGAAACCAGAATCGTACCATCAACAATCGTATTACTAGTCTGGGCATCCGAACTCCCTAATGTCATGGTATGAACTTACACTGGAGCTTTTCCTTTTCCTCTACCAATATTGCTAGGTCCTAGGTTAGTTGGCCGATACTATTGCGATGGAGGTGATTACACATTAGCTATACTCGGCACTCAATATTGAGGGATGTTGCGTTGGAAATTCTACGGTTGACGTCCCTAGGCTAGATATAATAGTTGTTGGGGAGAGAACTGATGGAACTGAAGCTGAGGGAATTGCTGAGGCTAAGGCTAACGACTAGCTCCTTCTCTAGCCTAAAGTCCTAGACGAGCACTCCTAATCAGGCAATTCCTCTTGATATGTTCCTGCTACTGGCAAAAATGGCAGTGAAAGCTGTAGGGATTACTGCACCCGCTGCTTGATGAACTGCTGCTACTGTTATTCACATTACCCTGTTTGTTCTTTCCTGGGGTAGGTCGACTACTGGTGCTCCTACTACTGCTCTTCTGTGGTCCTCCTAATGTCTTGGCTCGATCCTCACAATATTGTAAATAGTCATTTTTCACAGATATAGCTGCTGACACAAGCTTTTTGAAATTCTTGAGTCGTAGGGCAACCACCTGTCATCAAATGGGAGCCTTAAGTTTGTCTTAAAATTTAATGTACTTCTCACGCTTTGATGCCACTACATATGGAGCGAACCTAGCCAACTCATTAAACTTTGCCTCATACTTCCGGACTGACATTTCACCCTATTGCAACCTGTAAAACTCAGCCGCCTTCTGGTCTCTATATCCTTGTGGAAAGTAGAGGTTGTAAAATAACTCTTTGAACCTGTCCCAACTGATGTTACCATTGTTTTCCAAGCTCTTGGCCTGCTTTTACCAAGTATTGGCACCACCTTCGAACTTATATGTTGCAAATTCCACACGACATTCTGCTAGCACGCTAAGAGTATCCAGGTGTTTCACAATCGAGTCTAACTAGTATTCTGCCACTTGAGTGTCCCCTTTTTCGTTGAAGGTCGAAACAGACGCACGTTGAAATTTCTTAAAGTACGCATGCCGGTGACTAGCCTCAGATTCCTCTAGTCTTGCCCTTGTTGCCATCTACTGGAATGTAGCAAACATGGCCCTTATCATGCGCTCATCATTTCCAAACTCGACGTTAGCTATCGAACTGTAACAACTCGATATTTTAATGCATTGAAAATCCATTAAATTAAGGATTATATTAAGAAGAAACACAAGATTTAAGGAAAAATACTGTATAATAACATGAAAATTATACAGTATTAGAATAATACAGTGTAAGAAAATACACAGATGAAATTATGCGGAGTAAAAATTACACTACAAAAGTAATACAGTGTAAGAATTGGACTGTTTAAGGTCATGTAGTATAGGATTAGACCGTGTAGACCACAAAATTTTTATAAAAGTAAAGAGAGAGAAAAAGAAAAAAAGAAAATTCAGGCAAAAAAATCAGCCCTCTCTCTCTACTTTCTCCCTCTACATTTTCTATCTCTCCTCAAAAATCAATCGAAGAATTCGATGTCTGTTTCTGACACCTCCCACACCATTGGAAAGCTCTCGACAAGCTGAGCTCAACAGTGTGCTGAACCACCCAAAAGGCCGCTGGAGGAGGCCACACGCCCCGACCAAAGTGGCGGTGAAACCCATTTTTTTCTGACGAGATATCTTTGTCGTCCGATGTCCGATTGACATGATTCTTGTTCCTACACGACCACCATGATGAGAGGAACAAAACCCACCCTTGGTTGCACCTCAACAGCCACCAGATTGCTCCATCCATAAACCACCATCGCGCGCCACCATGGTGATGTCAGAACCATCACTCCACGTGATGTTGAGGAGCCCAACCATGGGGGAAACACTCAAAGGAGCACGGGTAACAAAGCCCTCAACCAATTTCAGGTTTCTATCACCGAAAAACCATGATCGGAGTCTCCATTGTTGCCATTAATGTCGAGCTCCGACCTGCTAAGATAGAGGCACAATTAGGCAAAATTGACACCGCCATTGGACTTAGAAGGGTCGATTTAAAGGGGTAAGGCCTGAGCCCAGCTACCAACGAAGTCTGGTCAACATCGGTCAATGTCGGTCAAAGTCGGTCAACGACTGGTCAACGGTGACTTTGGATTTTTATGATCCGGACCTCTTATCGACGATCCGAGATTGCCTCCCGACTTGTTTCGACGCTTTGAATATAATGATGACCTCCATTTGAGCTAATTCCACTCCGATAAAAATCATCTGGCATTGACTACACGCAGATTGAGGCAATTCAAACTGCATTATCGAAGTCCAGAATGACATGTTAAAGAATGTATGATCTCCAGGAAGCATTCCTAGCCATTCATGGTAGCTCGAGGAGCACTGTTGAGGATGCTTCACATACTATGGATACAGCAAGGTACAACAGGACCGGCGTAGCTCTGAGTCCAAATAAGTGGCAATCTCGCTTACAGTATGAATCGTTTAAAGTAATTTGTTTTAGATGCTTTCATAAAAATTTATGAAGTTGCATGATCAATGATTGTTACACTGTTTTATGTAAGAATGAAGGAAAATGACACGAAGGGCAAAATGGTCATTTTATGAAAAATGATCAAATCGGACCCGAAACGCCCGATGTCAGCAAATGTTTCTTAGTGACAATTTTTCCATATTATGTATGTAATGGAATGTTAAAGTTAAGTAATGAGTTTGGTTAAGCTAGGAAATGGACAAAAAACCCGTCAAGGGTAAAATCGTCATTTTTATGAAAATGGCTAGAATAGAGTCGGACACTCTAATTTAGCATAATGCTATTAGATAAAAAATTTTCCGTAATATGTTGAGTAACGTAGCTGTCATGGGTAATGAGAGATTTAACAATGGATGTTTAATGTTTATGTTTTATTATCAATCGAGTAGATTGATAGAAAGGAAGTTAATTAATGAGTCGGCTGTCGTATGATCAGGACACAAGAGCCGACTAACGAAAGGAGAAAAGAACGAGACAGGAAAGGAATAGAGTACGCTAGAGCCTAGTACGGGTAAGTTTCAGACGTCACCTACAGCATGAAGTAAATGATTTTTAAATCTTTTTGTTATATGTTTATAAATGAGCTTGCAATTATTATGTAAGCTTCTTTTAAAGAATATTTGCATTTATCATGCAAAAGTTTTAAAGATTCAAAGAGAGATTTGCAATGAATTTGCAAATACTATGTTTAAAGTCCATTGCATATTGATATGCATAACGTGTTTAAAAGTACAAGTTATGATTTTCAGAATATTTCAAAGTATGTTTTGCATTTTGACAATGCATAATATTTTATAGTTTAAGTTATGAATTTTTTGGTGCATTTGTTATGCATGCAATAAGTTGCCTATGTATGCAATAAGTTTCATAATACAAGTTATGGTTTGCAAACCGTGTGTGCATTTTATAATGCATTTATTATGTGATAAGTTGCATTTGTTATGCAATAGCTTTTATCTTACAAGCTATAAATTGCAAGTATGTTTGCATATAATGTGACTGCATTTGACATGCTCACAAAAGTTAACAAGAAGGTAACGTAAGGATAAAAAGAAAAGTGTCGTACCAACCTCTGTGTTATGAGGTAATGAACGTAAAGTTAAAGTTTGACCTCCAAAGTGTGAGGTACTTGACCACGTGATCGATGGTCTTAAGTCTTCCGCAAGGAAAGCATCATGTATATGATCTCATGATTAATGAGATGGTATGAACACTAAAGTAAAATAAGGGAAGTGATTGTAAGATAAGGACAGGAATGAAAAGTTAAAGTAGGATAAAGAAAGTTAAGAAACAAAAATAGTAAGTTAAAGTAAGAAAAGGGTATTCATAAAATGCTCATAATTGAAAGTTCATAATTGAGCATAAATAGAATCATGCATCTTGACTCTGCTTGAATTCCTTTTTATGAAATATTTATATGTTATGTTATGAAAGACATTTTGAGAAACGCTTTACGTTAAGCGTTTATGAAAAACGTATTTATGTTTATGAAAAACATTTGAAGGAATGTTCTGTGTTAATTGTTTATGAAAAGATTTTCATGGTTATAAGAAAAGGTTCATAAAGAATGCTTTATGAAATGCATTCTAAGGATTGATGTTAAATGTTTTAAGAAAACATTTATGAGAAACATTTTATAATGGTTTCAAACGTGTTATGAAAGCGTTTATGAAAAACGTTTTATAAAAGTTTCAAACGTGTTATGAAAACGTTTATGAGGAACGTTTTAGAAATGTTTTATGAAAAAAGGCATATGAAGTACATTTATAAAAAATGTTTCAAGGAAAGGTTTTTATGAGAAAAGTTTTAAAGTATGTTTAAACGCTTTGTGAGTTTATGTTTGAACTTACTCAGCGTAAGCTTATAAAAAGTTTTTCATGCTGTAGGTAGCCTTATGGGTGACCAGTAGGACCTGTTAGAAGAGCTGGGTGCTGCGGGAGGGTAGATGCAAAGATGTGGGAATGGATACCACTATAGTTTGCTTCCGCGACGTAAAGAAAAGGTTTTACACTATTTAATATAGTGTTTTCAAGGTTTTTAAGAAAATCAAAGTTTTAAGAAATGTTCTCAAAAGTTTTACGATCCATCGTACTAAATGTGTTATAAAATTATTAAGTGATGTTTTAAGCTATGATTTAGCAAATGTTTCTTATTAAGTTTTAAGAAACGATTTGAAATGGTTTTTAAGGCAAATGTTGAGCGAAGTCTCAACAGGAATGGCGACGATGGTCGCAACAGTTTCCAAGTACATTTTAATGGATGTTAAATGTTTAAAGAAAATTTTTTGTAATTCAGTATTTTCTTACTAAATAAGTAAGATTACTGTATCAAGAACAATGTTTAAAGAAAGTTTAGTGACAGCCGAAAAGGCAGCTCATCATAGGTGGTATCAGAGCAGAATCCTACCATCCCCTCTCGCACTATCATATGCCCGCTACACCACAGCTCAAGTAAGTAAGTTAAGTTAAGTAAGCAAGAAAGTTAGTATTTAACGATTACGTATTTATACCGAGAATGTAGCCTTTGATATCAGTACATCCGGATGAATGATGAGAAAGGTAAAGGTCAAAGGATGAACGTAATGTCACATGTTAGAATGTTCCCGCAAGTCGACAACAGTTATCGTCCATCAGCGGTATCAAGTCAACAATGGTCAAATGTGGTCAATGATGGTCAACAGATGGCCGACAACTCAAAAATTAAGAAGCTGAGCTCGTGACACGTCATGATGTTTATGCGCACAATGGTGTCTCTGTACAAGCACATATCGCTCTATTAGAAGTCAATTGGTATTGACTACATGTATAATGAGAAAAGTAGATCAGGATAACAGAATAAGAGGTCCGAAAGTGATTTTTGGTGCTTTATGGAATGAGAATGTCTGAGAGCAACCAGGCATTAGATGACCAAATATGCGATTTTTTCGAGTGTAAGCACTCCGCAACTGAGCTGAGATATGCAAATGAGCTCATAATTGCCCGGATGGGAATTGCAATTGAGGTAATGATGCCTAGTTTGGCAGCAGAAACCTCACAGATTGGAGGATGAAAGCTAGATTTTGACACGTTATGAGGAAAATTACGGCAAAATGTCATTCAAGAATGGATATGGAACCAGAAGATTATGGATTTTGTGGTCAGATGACCTTGATTTTCAAATATAAATGATGCGATTTGATTGAAAATGAGCCCTATTTTCAAGAATAGCATTCATAGGTAGAATGCTAAACCATTGAATGAATGGAAACCACGTTCAGATGTTGAAAGATCAGAGTGCGCAGCAGAAGTATCGTGTTATAATGCAAGGAAATATGTCAATGAAATAATGGAAATTGTTGAATTTTCGAGATGAAGGCTTAGTTATGGTGAGAAAGTACTGATACAAGGAAGTATGTTAAGAACAAGAAGGAGGATAAGGAGATGAACTACCCTAGAAGGTTCTAATTTTCAAAGACGAAAATTGTTAAGGAGGGTATATTGTAACAACCCGATATTTTAATGCATTGAAAATGCATTAAATTAAGGATTATATTAAGAAGAAAAACATGATTTAAGGAAAATACTGTATAATAACATGAAAATTAGACGGTATTAGAATAATGCAGTGTAAGGAAATACACCGATGAAATTATGCAGAATGAAAATTACACTGCAAAAGTAATACAGTGTAAGAATTAGACTGTTTAAGGTCACGCAGAAAGGATTAGACTGCGTAGACCACAAAATTTTTATAAAAGTAAAGAGAGAGAAAAAGAAAAAAAAAGAAAATTTGGGCAAAAAAATCAGCCCTCTCTCTCTACTTTCTCTCTCTACATTTTCTCTCTCTCCTCAAAAATAATCGAAGAATTCGATGTCTGTTTTTGACACCTCCTACACCATTGGAAAGCTCTCGACGAGCTGAGCTTAACGGTGTACCGAACCACCCAAAAGGCCACCGGAGGAGGCCATACGCCGCCCAGAGTGGCGGTGAAACCCATTTCTTCCCAACGAGATATCTTTATCGTCTAATGTCCGATTGACGTGATTCTTGTTCCTACACGACCACCGTGATAAGAGGAACAAAACCCACCCTTGGTTGCACCTCAACAGCCATCGGATTGCTCCACCCACAAACCACTGTTGCACGCCACCATGGTGATGTTGGAACCATTGCTCCACGCGATGTTGAGGAGCCCAACCATGGGGGAAACACTCAGAGGAGGATGGGTAACAAAAGCCCTTAACCAATTTCAGGTTTTCGTCACCGGAAAGCCATGATCGGAGTCTCCATTCTTGCCATTAATGTTGAGCGCCAACCTGCTAAGATAGAGGTAGAATTAGGCAAAATTGACACCACCATTGGACTCTGAAGGGTCAATTTAGGGGGGGTAGGCCCGAGCCCAGCTGCCAACGGAGTCCGGTCAACGCCGATCAACGACCAATCAACAGTGACTTTGGATTTTTATGATCTGGACCTCTGATTGATGATCCGAGACCGCCTCCTGACTCATTTCGACGCTTTGAACGTAACGGTGACCTCTGTTTGAGCTAATTCCACTCCGGTGAAAATCGTCTGGTACCAATTGTACGCGAATCGAGGCGATCCAAACTGCATTATCGGAGTCCAGAATGACATGTTAAAGAATGTATGATCTCCAGGAAGCATTCTTAGCCATTCATGGTAGCTCGAGGAGCACTGAAGAGGATGCTTCACATACTGTGGATACAGTGAGATACAACTGGACCCGCGTAGCTTGGAGTCCAAGTAAGTGGCAATCTCGCTTACAGTATGAATCGTTTAAAGTAAATTGTTTTAGATGCTTTCATAAAAATTTATGAAGTTGCAAGATCAGTGATTGTTACACTGTTTTATGTAAGAATGAAAGAAAATGACACGAAGGGCAAAATGGTCATTTTATGAAAAATGACTAAAACAGACCCGAAACGCCCGATGTCGGAAAATATTTCTTAGTGACAATTTTTCATATTATGTATGTAATGGAATGTTAAAGTTAAGTAATGAGTTTGGTTAAGCTAAGAAATGGACGAAAAACCCACCAAGGGCAAAATCATCATTTTTTCAAAAATGGCTAGAACGGAGTTGGACACTCCGATTTAGCATAATGCTATTAGACAAAAAATGTTCTATAATATGTTGAGTAATGTAGCCGTCATGGGTAATGAGAGATTTAACAATGGATATTTAATGTTTAAGTTTTATTATCAATCGAGTAGATTGATAAAAATGAAGTTAATTAATGAGTCGGCTGTCGTATGATCAAGACACAAGAGCCGACTAACGAAAGGAGAAAGGAATGAGAAAAGAACGAGACAGGAAAGGAATAGAGTACGCTAGAGCCTAGTACGAGTAAGTTTTAGACCTCACCTACAGCATGAAGTAAATGATTTTTAAATCTTTTTGTTATATGTTTATAAATGAGCTTGCAATTATTAAGTAAGCTTCTTTAAAAGAATGTTTGCATTTTTTATGCAAAAGTTTTAAAGATTCAAAGAGAGGTTTGCAATGAATTTGCAAATACTATGTTTAAAGTCTATTGCGTATTGATATGCATAACGTGTTTAAAAGTACAAGTTATGATTTTTAGAATATTTCAAAGTACGTTTTGCATTTTGACAATGCATAATATTTTATAGTTTAAGTTATGAATTTTATGGTGCATTTGTTATGTATGCAATAAGTTGCCTATGTTTGCAATAAGTTTCATAATACAAGTTATAGTTTGCAAACCGTGTGTGCATTTTATAATGCATTTATTATGCGATAAGTTGCATTTGTTGTGCAATAGCTTTTATCTTACAAGCCATAAATTGCAAGTATGTTTGCATATGATGTGACTGCATTTGACATGCTCACAAAAGTTAACAAGAATGAAACATAAGGATAAAAAGAAAAGTATCGTACCAACCTCTGTGTTATGAGGTAATGAACATAAAGTTAAAGTTTGACCTCCAAGGTGTGAGGCACTTGACCACGTGATCGATGATCTTAAGTCTTCCGCAAGGGAAGCATCATGTATATGATCTCATGATTAATGAGATGGTACGAACACTAAAGTAAAATAAGGGAAGTGATTGTAAGATAAGGACAAGAATGGAAAGTTATAGCAGGATAAAGAAAGTTAAGAAACGAAAATAGTAAGTTAAAGTAAGAAAAGGGTATTCATAAAATGCTCATAATTGAAAGTTCATAATTAAGCATAATTGGAATCATGCATCTTGACTCTGCTTGAATTCCTTTTTTATGAAATATTTATATGCTATGTTATGAAAGACATTTTGAGAAATGCTTTAAGTTAAACGTTTATGAAAAACGTATTTATGTTTGTGAAAAACATTCTAAGGAATGTTCTGTATTAATTGTTTATGAAAAGATTTTCGTGGTTATAAGAAAAGGTTTATAAAGAATGCTTTATGAAATCCATTCTAAGGATTGATGTTAAATGTTATAAGAAAACGTTTATGAGAAACGTTTTATAAATGTTTCAAATGTGTTATGAAAGCGTTTATGAAAAATGTTTTATAAATGTTTCAAACGTGTTATGAAAGCGTTTATGAGGAACGTTTTAGAAATGTTTTATGAAAAAAGGCATACGAAGTATGTTTATCAAAAATGTTTCAAGGAAAGGTTTTTGTGAGAAAAGTTTTAAAGTATGTTTAAATGCTTTGTGAGTTTATGTTTGAACTTACTGAGTTTAAGCTCATAAAAAGTTTTTCATGTTGTAGGTAGCCTTATGAGTGACAGTAGGACCCGTTAGAAGAGCTGGGTGCTGCGGGAGGGCAAAGGCAAAGATGTGGGAATGGATACTACAACAGTTTGCTTCCACGACGTAAAAAAAAGGTTTTACACTATTTAATATAGTGTTTTCAAGGTTTTTAAGAAAATCAGAGTTTTAAAAAATGTTCTCAAAAGTTTTGTGATCCATCATACTAAATGTGTTATAAAATTATTAAGTGATGTTTTAAGCTATGATTTAGTAAATGTTTCTTATTAAGTTTTAAGAAACGATTTGAAATGGTTTTTAAGGCAAATGTTGAGCGAAGTCTCAACAGGAATGGCGACGAAGGTTCCAACGGTTTTCAAGTACGTTTTAATGGATGTTAAATGTTTAAAGAATTTTTTTTTGTAATTCCGTATTTTCTTACTAAATAAGTAAGATTACTGTATCAAGAACGATATTTAAAGAAAGTTTAGTGATGGCCAAAAAGGCAGGTCGTCACACGAACGACGTCTAGGTGCCATTCTCTCACTTTTGAAAACAAAATTTGGACTGTCAGTGGTATTTTATTGTTGTACCTATGTGTGCACAATTCTCAAGATTCATAACCTTGAGCTCTGATACTATTTTATCACGCATCGGGTATAGGAGGTGACGTGGTAGGTTAATTAAGTTAATCAAATAGAAATTTTCAATTAAATATAAGTTAAAGTAATTGATTAGTTATAAACATCTGATAATTTAAAACCTTTTTAAAACAAGCATTTATAATGATTAAACAAATATGGATAACAAAGTAAACAATAAGGAAATAATAAAGAAACAAAAGGAAACGAGAATGGGTCCCACTGACCCATAACTTGTGCACACACATGGTACAAACAATATTAAATTACAACCACAGTCCAAAGTAAAAGAGAAAGTTAAAGTTATACATGCTTGGAATTATCTGTACTACAACCTACCAAAGTCTTCTACTGATCGCAAGTCCGGTCAATGGACTCTTCTCCGATCCTAAGCTAGAATCCACCTAGAGGGGGGGAAAGATTTTAAAACAAATAAAAGTGAGCAAAGGGCTCAGTAGGACTATATTTTAAAAACAAATATTTAATTGAAATACAATTTTACCTTTCAAAACAAATAACATAAAATAAAGTTAAAGAAATAAAATATGTAAATATATCATTTAAAAATAGTCTGTCCAGAAAGTACCTTTATATTCTTTTCTAAGCAAACCATATTTATATCACCATCGAAGTGGCCCAGCTGGGTTTCAGGACCTGCTCCCAAAGTCGCGCACTACACAACCCGATCTTTGATATGGCATCATGCCCTAATATATATATATATATATACATACATACATATCTTTCTATTATTATTAAAATCTCTTCTTACAAAAATATAGTCTTTTACATTCATTATGAGGTTTATTGTGAAAACCACCTCAATTCTACTACTTATGAAATTAGTCAATAAAAATCTTTTTCCAACCAATCATTGAAAACATTTTTGTTAAAAATTCTTTTTGAGGCCAAAATCCTTTGAAAACTAGGTTAGCAAGAAAGAGGGGTAGAAATCCTACGTCGATACTTGTGCTGGTGTCCTACACCGTAATCCCAGTCCGTTATACATTAGCTCCGCAGAACCATGAACAACCTTGATACATAAACTGCGTCTATCAATATCTAACTTGAGATTTTCTATGTTACTAAACTATCTTATGGTGTCCTATTATGCCATTTAAGTTTGCAAAATCATATGGTATTGTTAAAATCTAAATCAAGGTTCAAAACGATGAAAACAGGTGAAAAATAACAAAATTTCACCATGCCCGGTTGGCTTGCCGGTCCCCTTGGTTCGGTCGACCGAACTATGCAGTTTGGTCTGCCGAAAAACCAAGTCCATTCGACCAAACATTTTCAGGTTTCGCCTGCCGGTCGTATGAATCTAGCCTGTAGAACTTATAAATCTGGCCTGTAGAATTGAAAATTTCAAGAATTTTTCAAGCACGGGTTCTCGGCCTCCCGAGCCCAAATCTTCATTTCAACCTATTTTTCTCAGTTTTCAAGCATGAAAATCATTCATAGACGGTAGAAAAACAATATAAAACACTTTTGAACCAATTTAAACAAGATTTGCACCAAGATTTTGAAAAATTCTAAAAATAGAGAAAAATAAAAAATCTTCATTTAAATTTGTTTTTGATCAAACAATGCTTAAATTCTAGTCATTCTAAGTTCCTCTAACCTAGATTAAAGGTTTTCTTAGCTTAAGAAAGCTTAAATTTCAAAATACCAAGTAATATGCAAAATTGAAATTTTTTTAAAAATTTTAAAACTAACCTCGGATTAAGCTTTAAATCGTGTTCTTGGTTGCTCAATCATGTTCCCGATCCTCCAATTCATTGATCCAAAGCTTGGGTTTGAATTTTTGATTCAAAATTTTGAGAGAAATTGAGCGAGAGAAAGAGAAAAAAAAGGGAGAGAGTAAGAGAACGTGAGAGAGAGTGGAAGAGAGAGAATGAGAAGAGAGTGAGGAAGAGGGAGAGAGAGAAGGGGTTAAATAAAGAGAATAATAGACGGTTTTACTATGTAAAAACCGTGTGCCGCCTACGGTTTTGTGAAAGGGCATTTTGACAAATTGTTTTGTTTTAGAATTCAAAATAACAAATAAAAGTAACCAAGACTAATTAAAAATCATTAAGTTAATCTAAAATAACATTAATTTAGAAATATCTCAAAATAATCAAATTAAGTTCAAAAATGCATTATAGCATACTAATTCACCATTTTACACACTAATAATATTTAATTAATTTCGGGGCATTACAATCAAGTCCACCTTATTTAATAAATGTGCTAAGATATGGCCATTTAATAAATTGTTTTGTATTGTTTTATGCTTATATTTTAACGTATCCGTCTTTAACGTATCATATATATACTAGCTCGTTAGGCCTGGCCTATTTTGACATCTCTTCTTAATTTGTCCTTAAACGTGGTGATATCTTAGTGATGAGTTGATGTCCCACGAGGGATGCCTCTCGTCAATGAATAACTGCTTTCAAGGTTGGGAAGTGACAACAACTTGTCAAGCTGCAGATAAGAAAAATGAAGGGAGAAAAAAAGGTTGTTAAAAATGGGCATGTCAAGAGATGGGATATATATTAATCTCCTTTAGATTGTATATGGACGTCTTTGTCAATTGACTGTAATGTTCATATAAATTTGTGGATCCCAAATTGAAAATGCTCTTGGTATGCACCATGTCACGCCCCGGAGTACGGGAGGTGACTTGGTGGTTTAATTAAGTTAAATAAATGAATATTTAGTTAAAAACAAGGTTTTATAATCAAATTTATAAGTAAAAATGTGATAATTTGAAAATCGTTTAAATAGAATAAGTTAAAGGAATAAAATGAATCATCATAATAATTAAACAAATAGAAATAACATTAAAATAATTAAATATGGGGTGGAACGCGTATGAGTCTCACTAGCCCACATATTGTGCACACACATATAGTACTGACAATATTATGATACAACCACAGTCCAAAATAAAAGAGAAGTTAAAGTCTTACATGCCTTGAATGGTAATTTAACCTACCAAATACTTCTACTGATCGTAAGTCCGGTCAGCGGACTCCACTCCAACCCTATGCTGATATCCACCTAGGGTTAAGATTTTAAAACAGATAAAATGTGAGCGGAAGGCTCAGTAGGACTATATTTGAAATTATTCAACTTTAAAAGAAATTGCATAAGTCAAATAAACATATGAAAATGAACTGGAACAATCAACGAATAAATAATTAATTGTGAAATTAA
>CAMOHE010054320.1:0-10661 GCA_946598075.1 Artocarpus hirsutus | reverse complement strand
TCCCATGTGAAATTAAGCCCTAAAATCTGACTTTGTTGGCTGTCATCTAATAGAAATAACATAAAAGAAAAGTAACTAATTTTATCCCTTAAAATGTGCCTAACCTAATCTAGAAAAAAAAGGAAAATATCCAAGTTTGTTTTCTTCCCTAACAAAACCGAGTTTGGCAATTAAGAAATTACGAAAATTACATTAGGAAGATAATTTGATGACGAGACTCGAACTTGACGACATGGCACCCATGTGTCGATCCAAAATAGGAAGGTTTCTCGAAATTATAAGTTTGCTCCACAATTTACTGGAATCATGCACCATCATCAATGTGAATCTTCTAAAACCTTAATCATAGTGACTAGGCTCTCTTGTGATTGATTTGGGCCCATACCAGGGCTCCATTTTTGTGACATGTCACAAACTTGTTGAATGAGCCCGTTCAATGCTTTCTTGAATCACTTGGCCTTAGATCTTGTGATTGGACCACTTGAATGGCTTAAGGGATCACGAACATGGCTCCTAACTTGTACAGCTCCACTGCTTGCATCATTCTCCCCCTCTTGAAAAGGATTTGTCCTCAAAATTGTCATCTGCATCAAAAGGAGATAAGTCAAAAACATTAAAACTAGCACTAACACCATACTCACCTGGTAAATCAAGTTTGTAGGCATTGTCATTAATGCGTTCCACCACTTGAAATGGAACGTTCTTCTTGATGACTTCAGTTAAAGGTGAAGCAAGGCTACTAAAGTTTCGAACAAAACGCCGATAGAAACTTGCCAAGCCATGAAAACTTCTCACTTGCCCTATGGTTGTAGGAGTTGGCCAATCTTGGATTGCATTCACCTTTTCCTCATCAACCTGTATACCTTGTGCACTCACAACAAAACCAAGAAATACAAGCTTATCTGTGCAAAAGGTACATTTCATGTAGTTAGCAAACAACTTTTCTTTCCTTAAAACATCTAAAACAAGTTTTAAATGTTCAACAAGATCATCCAAGTTTTTGCTGTAAATTAGGATATCATCAAAGTAGACAACTACAAATTGACCAATGTAAGCACGCAAAACATGGTTCATAAGTCTCATAAAAGTGCGAGGTGCATTAGTTAATCCGAAAGGCATAACTAACCATTCATACAAACCATATTTTGTTTTAAATGCAGTTTTTCACTCATCACCTTCCTTCATCCTAATTTGGTGATATCCACTCTTAAGATCAATCTTGGTAAAAACACAAGAACCATACAATTCATCCAGCATATCATCTAGTCTAGGAATGGGATGACAATACTTTACCGTAATGTTGTTGATGGCTCGACAATCTACACACATTCTCCATGTCCCATCCTTCTTAGGCACTAGTAACGCCGGAACCGCACAAGGACTCATGCTTTCACGCACATATCCCTTCTCCAATAACTCACCTACTTGCCTTTGAAGTTCTCTTGTCTCCTCAGGATTACTCCTATAGGCAGGCCGATTTGGAATTGAAGAACCAAGTATTTGATGCTCAATTCCCCGAATTGGAGGTAAGCTAGGAGGCAACTCTTCAGGAAATACATCCTTGAACTTCTGCAAAAGGGAAACAACACTGCTTGGCAAAGATCCAGCAAGATCATTAGTGTTTAAAAAGGCCTCCTTGTACATTAGTACTATAAGGGGTTGATGAGAAATTAAAGCTCTCTTGATCTCACTTTTCTTTGCAATAAAATCGTATTTTTCTTCTCTCTCACACATTAAGGTCGAACTCTCTCCTTTCTCTTTTTCTCTCTTATTTTTCACACTCTCTTTTTCTCTCCTCTCTTTTTCTTTTCTCTTATGTTCAGCCTCTCTCTCTTTCTCTTTTCTTTTTTCACTCGCTCTTTGTATTTTTAATTGATCTTCAAGAACTTGTTTTGGAGTCAATGGTACAAGTGACATTGGCTGTTTATTCATGGTAAAAGAGTACCTATTGGTGAAACCATCATGTGTGGTTCGTCGATCAAACTGCCACGGCCTTCCCAACAAGAGATGACATGCATGCATGGGGACAACATCACAAAGCACCTTGTCCTCATACTTTCCAATAGAAAATGCCACCATCACTTATTTAGTAACCTTTATCTCACCACTATCATTCAGCCATTGAAGCCGGTATGGCCTTGGATGCTTCAAGGTAGGTAACACCAATTTCTCCACTAACTCGGTGCTGGCCACATTTGTGCAACTTCCTCTATCTCTTATCATGCTACAAACCTTGTTATTCAAAAAACACTATGTATGAAACAAATTTTCTCACTGATTATTCTCTTCTTCTTTAGACTGTGCACTGAGAGCTCGTCTTGCCACTAATGACTCTCCAACTACAACACACTCCCCTTCATAGGCATCTTCGAGAGGTGGCATGTCATCTACTTCTTCTTCTTCTTCATCCTCTAAAACAATCTCTCTTTGAGCTGTAATCACCTTTACTTTCTTGTTTGGACATTCGTGAGATATGTGACCCCTGCCTTGACATTTAAAGCACTTAATGTCATGACTTTTTGAGGTAGGAAATTCAGTGTTACCATGTTTAGGAGCAACAACTTGTTTGGCATCCTTAGAGGGTTCGGTCTTTGGCTTGTTTGCTGGAAATTCTTCCCGTTTAGGGGCTGGTCTCTATGTGTTTGAGGTAGCCGTGTTAGATCCCCTCCTAGCCATGTTTATTCGCTTCAATTGTTGCTCCACTTTGATGGCTTGGTGCACCATATTTGTCAGCTCCACATAATGTTGCATTTCTACCACATCTACAATCTCATGGTTTAAACCATGCAAGAACCTAGCCATAGTGGCCTCCCGGTCCTCCACTACATTTGCACAGATCATGGCGACCTCCATCTCTTTATGATGATATTCATCAACACTCCTATTACCTTGTGTGAGGCATTGGAGCTTGTTGTACAACTCCCTATGGTAGTAACTCGGGACGAATTGTCTGCGCATGATTGCTTTCATTTCCTCCCACGTCTCAACAGTTCGCTCTCCGTTTCTTCTTCTATCCTTCAACAACTAATCCCACCAAACGATAGCATAGTTAGTGAATTCAATTGCAGCGAGTTTTACCTTTTTCAACTCAGAGTAGTTGTGGCAATCGAAGACCATCTCCATCCTCTTCTCCTACTCTAGATACACCTCAGGATCATTTTTCCCTTGGAAGGATGGAATCTTCACCTTGATGCTTCCTAAGTTATCATCCCGCCTCTGCCTACCTAGCCTGTCTTCTCTATTCCCTAAACCACGCCTAAACCTACTTGGGTTATTAAGTGGAACATCAAACTCCTCCTAGTCATCATCATCCTCTATATCCCCCAATTGTTCACCATGGTGTACACATCTAGCTTGTCTAATGGGGTTATTTTGGTGTTGCCCCCTAGGTGCCCCCCTCTTCCAACCTATCCATTCTCTCCTGTAAACGTTCCAATTCAGCTCTCATCATCCGTCTCAATTCCCCCATCAAAGCTTGTAACTGTAGGTTCAGCATGGTTCGTTGTTGGACCTCTTTAGTTGAATTATCTTCTGGATTGTGAAACATGTTTAAAGTCTGCAAGAAAAGGTTAGGAATCTCACAAGCACTCCCTCATGTGTTTCACTCAAGAATGATTCGCTGACACTTGTGTTTCACTCAAATTGGCTCTTAACTTGATGTTCTCAAAGCTCCTACCTTTTTCCACTTGTTGTGACTTCTCAAATTCTTAATTAGACTCAAGAAACGCACAAGATTCAAGTAGCAATTCAAACAAACTAGACTCTACACAAACAATCCACAAGATTTGACATGCAATTCATAGAATGGCAAACGAAGACTTAATAATAAAGATGCTAAATCACTAGAACGTGTAAAATGAATAGTTGAATTTTTAATATTTTTTGTTAGCTATGGAGTAAAGTGTGTTCTGGGCTTATGGAACGTTATAGAGGTGAAAACAAACAATTTTTTTTGGATCCTTTTGTTTTCTTCTTTCCCTTGTTTTTCTTTCTTTTCCTTGTTTTTCTTTCTTTTCTTTTTTTTTTCTTTTCGGATCCCTTTTTTTTTTTGGTTAAACTAGAATCAACACACAAATGAGCAGATGTGCACAAATAAACGAGAAACAAATGGAAGCAACCGAATTTCAAATCAAACAGAAACTAACACAGGTATTCAAGCAAACAGAATTGGCAAAAATTCAAACAAGAAGAAAACAAAAGAAGAAAAGAGTTTGGCTAAGAAATTCAGACCTTAAACCAGAATTTTTTTTAGGACTCTAAATTCGACTAAATAAGAACAAGAACATAAAATAAAGGATAGTCAAACTTGCCTTGGAACCTAAGCTCTGATACCAACTGATATGAACCCCGTGACTAACGCGACAAGACCCGACACCAAATCTAGAATCAAACTTCTAATCTCTTAAGACACACGTTTGTTGAGCCTTGACCCGTAATCTAGAGAGACACGAACCAAGAATCACATATAGGAAGACGCCACACCTAGAATTTGCAAGAACACTGAAACTCTAGATGATAAGTCAGTTTGTTGAACGCCACAAGATTAATCTTGATAAGTTCAAAGAGTCTTCTCAAGAAAATAAGAAGAATGCAAGAAAGTCTCACCAAAGTCGTGAATAATGATCTGATTTATTAAAAATTAGAATAACAAAGTGTTTACAAGTATATAGGAACGATTTTCAGCCCAAAAGAATCCTTAATCGAATGTTGACTTAGAAAATCCCTTAATTGGCACTTTCTCATGAGAAATTAAGCCCTAAAATCTGACTTTGCTAGCTGTTATCTAATAGAAATAACATAAAAGGAAAGTAGCTAATTTTATCCTTTAAAATGCGCCAAACCTAATCTAGAAAAAGGAAAAATATCCAGGTTTGTTTTCTTGCCTAACAAAACCAAGTTTGGCAACTAAGAAATCACGAAAATTACATTAGGAAAATAATTTGATGACGAGACTCAAACTTGATGACATGGCACCCACATGTCGATCCAAAATAGGAAGGTTTCTCGAAATTATAAGTTTGCCTCACAATTTACTGGAATCATGCACCATCATCAATGTGAATCTTCTAGAACCTTAATCATAGTGACTAGGCTCTCTTGTGATTGATTTGGGCCCATACGAGAGCTCCATTTATGTGACATGTCACAAACTTGTTGAATGAGCCCGTTCAATGCTTCCTTGAATCTCTTGGCCTTAGATCTTGTAATTGGACCACTTGAATGGCTTAAGGGATCACGAACATGGCTCCTAACTTGTACAGCTCCACTGCTTGCATCAGATGAAGTCTTTGAGAAGATTACTGGAGCCAAATCATCCAAGGAAGCTTGGGAGATTTTGATGACATCGTACAAGGGGACAAACAAAGTGAAGAAGGTGAGACTTCAAACTTTAAGATGTCAATATGAACTTCTACAAATGGAGTCATGTGAATTCGTCACTAACTACATAAGTTGAGTTTTGGCTTTGACAAATCAAATGAAAACCTTTGGAGAGGAGTACAAGGACCAGACCAACGTGGAGAAGATCTTGTGAACTCTAATGGCATGTTTTGAGCACGTCATGGTGGCAATCAAAGAAGCACATGACCTATCTGATATGATGATTGATGAGTTATTCGGCATGCTACAAGCCCACAAACAATGCATGAATGAAAAGAACCACCCAAAAGCCAGTCGAGCAAGCATTTCAAATCTAGGACTCCACAAAAGATGATCGACGCAACAATTCAAACTAGAAGAATGGTGGTTCTAATAGTAGAGGATGCGGACGTGGTGGTCACTTCAACAACAGAGGTCAGAGTGGTTATAACAACAATCATGGTGCTAGGGGCAATCAACACAATGGTCAAGAAAAATCAGATTCTGGCCACCAACAAAATTTGAATTTCAAAGGTCGAGGCTGTGGTCATGGTAAAGGAAGGTATGATAAGTCTAATATTGAATGCTACTACTATCACAAACATGGCCATTATGCAAATGAGTGTAGATCTAAGAAGAACGATGAGAGAGCAAATTGTGCACAAGAAGCTGAAGATGATGGAAACCCTGCCCTTCTAATGGTTACTATAGCTAATGAATCATCAAACTACCACACCTGGTTCCTTGACACTAGATGCACTAATCATATGAGTGGCAAGAAGGAGCCTTTTATTGATCTCGATGAGTCATTCCGCTCGAGAGTTAAGTTTGCAGATGATAGCACCATTCTAGTGATGGGAAAGGGATAGATTCTCATCAAGTTGAAGACTGGGGATCACAAGTATATTTCTGATGTATTCTATGTGCCAAATATGAAGAACAATCTTTTATGTATGGGCCAAATGCTTGAAAAGGGTACGATATGCGCTTAAATGATAATTAGCTCTCAATCATTAATACAAGAGGTACACTCATTCTTAAGGCTCCTTTTAACAAAGAACCCTAAGTTTCAGATTGGCATTGCAAATGATGTTTATACTTGCCTCAATGCTGTCACAAAAGATGAGTCTTGGATATGGCACCTTCGTTTTGGTCATTTGAATTTTAGCAGTTTGAAACTACTTGCTCAAGGGAATATGGTGAAAGGCTTACCCAATGTACATCATCCAAACCAATTATTTGATGCTTGCACTTTTGGAAAAATAAGCAGATTACCCTTTGTAGCAGAAGGAATCAATGCACATTACAACCACTAGAGCTTATTGATTCTGTTGTGTGCGGCCCGATGACTGTTACCTCAAATCATAACAATAGGTATTTTCTTACCTTTATTTATGATTTTACAAGAAAATCTTGGGTCTATTTTCTACAAAGAAAATCTGAAGTTTTTGGCTATTTTAAGAAATTCAAGGTACATGTTGAAAGGCAAAGTGGTTACTCTATTAAAGTTTTAAGAACTGATGGCAGTGGTAAATTTAATTCTAATGACTAAATGGGCATTGTGAAGAACAGGGAATAGAGCATGAAGTTACATTTCCCTACACTCCACAACACAATGGAGTTGTTGAACGGAAGAATAGAATCATTATGGACATGATGAGGAGCATGCTTAAGGCCAAACATGATGAGGACATCGGTAGCACAAGCAAGAGCACATGGGATGAGACATATTTAGATCCAATTCAATTTTCCATTGGTCCGGTTATGAGAGCTTGTGCGAAGAAGTTTAAAGAAATGCTTATTAGGCTGATTCAAGCATCTTGGGCTCAAGCTATCGCATGGAGGCCCATCGAGGGAATTGCATGTGACATCCAAACCAACAAATGCGTGATTCAAGTTCTAGAAGGGACCGAGTAATCATATGGCTGCAAATAAATCAAGCTACTTTCCATTTCAGTTACTTTCCTAATTTGAGAAAATAAGTGGCACGAAGAATGACTATTTATCTATTTATTGTCTAGTTTCCTTTTTTTAGAAAGATGCATTTTTTTATTTCATATTATTGTAAGGCTTTTAAGCCATTTAGGGAACTTACCTTATTTACTTTAGATTGGGCGTTTCTTTTGCTGGTAATTGATTTGCCCGAAATTGGCAATTAGGAGCTAAAAATTCGCAGAGGAGAAACTACTATATATTGTAATGAAATTTCATTCAATGGTAATCAGTTTTTACACACAATTTGAGGTTTAATTCTCTTTGGTTCCTAAACAAACTATTCGAATTTATCAGAAAATTCTGTGGCATTCATAGACTTATCAATCAGTCCGTCCATAGCTGATTGTGGTGTCCTCACATACCAAGGTTCGTGCTTCTTATTGGGCATCGCGTTGCGGTTCCATACTAAACCAATTTGGAATTTTCGATCTTGGAGACCAATTTTGGTTAAGGTCGCGTCGGTTCTTGGTAAGGTTCATATCATTTGGCATCAGAGCAAGAGCTCTAATCAGGTTTTGCTTATCCATTCCCTTAGTTTTTATTTGTTTCAATTATTCGTGAGTCTTGATTTTCATTATCGAAGTCAAGTCTAAGAAAAAAAAAAAGAGGATCCGAAAAGAAAAGAAAAGAAAAGAAAAAAAAGAAAGAAAAACAAGGGAAAGAAGAAGACAAGAGGATCCCAAAAAAAAAAAAATTCCCTACCAAGACCAAAATTTTTTGCTCAAATTTTGTTTCTTTTGGGTGTGATTTCTGAAAGCCCAAATTATCATTGCTTGTTATACTCTTAGCCTCCTTGGTAATCTTGATATGAACCATGCCAAGAACTGATGCAACCCTAACCAAAATTGGTCTCCAAGATCGAAACGCCTAATTGGATTTGAAATAGAACCGCGACCCGATGCCTAACAAGAAGCACGAACCTTGGTATGTGAGGACGCCACAATCAGTTATGGACGGACTGATTGATAAGTCTATGAACGCCACGGAATCTTTCGATAAGTTTGAATAGTTTGTTTAGGAACCGAAGAGAATTAAACCTCAAATTGTGTGTAAAAAAACCAAGTTACCATTGAATGAAATTCGTTACAATATATAGTGGTTTCCTTTGAGAATTTTGAGCTCCTAATTGCCCATGGAATTTTGGGCAAATCAATTACCAGCCAAAAAGATGCTCAATCTAAAGCAAATAAAGAAAAGGAAATAATATAAAAGTAAACGTATGTTTTGTAAAAGAAAAGGAAACTAGACAATAATCAGACAATTAGCTGATTCTTCTTGTCACTTGTCGCCTCAAATTGGGAAAGTAATTGAAATGGAAAATAGTGAGATTATTTGCAACCATAGGATTTTCGGTCCCTTCTAGAACTTGAATCACGCATTTATTGGTCTGGATATCACATGCAATTCCCTCAATGGGCCTCCATGCGATAGCTTGAGCCCAAGATGCTTAAATCAGCCCAATAAGCATTTCTTTGAATTTCTTCGCACGAGCTCTCGTAACCGGACCAATGGAAACTTGAATTGGATCTAAATATGTCTCATCCCTTATGCTCTTGCTTGTGCTACCGATGCCCTCATCAAATCTGTTTGTGAATTGTCAAGGAAATTTTGATATTGATTTGACTAGTTTTATAGGAACTGAGTGAGAATTTGCGAGCGAAAAAAGGCACGAGAGGCGAGAGTATTAGGATGGATAAAAGCCAAAAAGTATTGAGTGCAAACACGAGGGAACCATTTCATGAGTGAAACACATAAGGGAGTGTAGTAAGGTCCTTTGCATTGTTTCTTACTTTGTTTTGCAGAAAAAAAAAGTCAAACAACAACAAAAACACTATTGAGGGTACCTCTGGTGCAACAGATCCAAAAATCCTCATGGAAGCGATGATAGGGGAGATGAGATGATTGTTGAGAGGAGAGTTAGAACAGCTTCATGAGAGGATAGACTGGATAGAAAACGCACGTGTGGAACAACCACAACATGTTCCTCATGCACGTAGGCAAGAAAGGGTTCCGATTAGAGGAGAGGTTGGTGACTACTATGGGATTGATGGGGAAGAGTTTGATGAAGGAGAAGATATAGCAGGTAGTCATCGGAGATTTAGATGGGATAGAGGAGTTAGGAACCGGAAAAATGATAGTTTGAGAGGCATCAAAATGAAGATACCATCATTTCAAGGCAAATCCGATCTTGAAGCGTACCTAGAATGGGAGAAGAAAATGGAGTTTATCTTTGACTGCCACAACTATTCCTAGGCGAAGAAGGTAAAATTGGCTGTAATTGAATTTTCTAATTATGCTATTACCTGGTGGGATCAACTTATCATAAATAGGAGACAAAATAGAGAGCGACCTATTAAGTCATGGGGAGAGATGAAGACCATGATGAGGAAGCGATTTGTACCAGCTTACTACTACCGGGAGTTGTACAACAAACTACAAAATCTTAAGCAAGGCAACCGGAGTGTGGAGGAATACTATAAGGAGATGGAGGTTATGATGATTCAGGCAAATATAGAGGAGGATCGAGAGGCTACAATGGCAAGGTTTTTGGCGGGCTTGACCGAGAAATTCACAATGCCGTTGAGTTACAACATTATGTGGAGTTGGATGACATGGTGCACATGGCTGTCAAAATTGAGAATCAACTTAAGAGGAGGGGTAGTAACTCACGTCCAAGCCAAAACCCTAGTACATCCGCTTGGAAAATGAACCAATGGAGGAAGGATGAGAAGCAACCCAACACCAAGCCAAAGACCGAGCAAAAACAAGAGGTGGCCAGCCATGGGAATCTAGGTAAATCCGATTCCTCCACTACTTAGAATCGTGATATTAA
Source organism: Artocarpus hirsutus (assembly GCA_946598075.1). NCBI lineage: Eukaryota > Viridiplantae > Streptophyta > Magnoliopsida > Rosales > Moraceae > Artocarpus > Artocarpus hirsutus. The sequence goes on along the minus strand of CAMOHE010054320.1, from coordinate 475 downwards.
ATGTTTTAAATGTCAAGGCAGGGGTCACATAGTGATACGAACCACGCCAAGACTAACGCGACCCTAACCAAAATTGGTCTCCAAGATCGAAACGCCTAATCGGATTTGAAATGGAACCGCGACCCGATGCCTAACAAGAAGCACGAACCTTGGTATGTGAGGACGCCACAATCAGTTATGGACGGACTGATTGATAAGTCTTTGAACGCCATGGAATCTTTCGATAAGTTCGAATAGTTTGTTTAGGAACCGAAGAGAATTAAACCTCAAATTGTATGTAAAAACTTGTTATCATTGAACGAAATCTGTTACAATATTTATAGTGTTTTCCGCTTTGCGAATTTGAGCTCCTAATTGCCCTATTGATTTCGGGTAAATCAATTACCAGCCAAAAAGATGCTAAATCTAAAGCAAATAAAGTAAGTTTCCTAAATAGCTTAAAAGCCTTACAATAATATAAAAGTAAACGCATGTT
>CAMOHE010054318.1:26519-39503 GCA_946598075.1 Artocarpus hirsutus | reverse complement strand
AAGAAAAACTACATTTAACGATATATTATTTACAACATGTAGTTTTTGAATGTCATTGAAAAGTATATACAATGACATCTCAAACAAAAATGTCATTAATGACATTTGAAACAATAATTAACGACATCTATATAGATATTGTGTTAAAGGTCTCCTTTTAACAACAATAGTTGAGTGTCATTAAATTATTTAACGATACTAAACTATTGTTATTAAAAGAAGACCTTTAATAGGACATCTATATAGATGTCATTAATTATTGTTTCAAATGTTATTAACGACATCTTTGTTTAAGATGTCGTTGTATGACTTTTCAACGACACTAAAAACTACATGTCGTAAATAATATGTCGTTAAATGTAGTTTTTCTTGCAGTGATAATTTTAAGATAGAAAAGATAATAACAAATCAAAATTATTATATTTTTATGGAATAAATTATTGCATTAATTCCAATAGCACCCCGTCTTATTAATTGGTTTAAGAATACACTATGCTATCTTCTATCTACAATAAATCAAGAATTACCAAGCATTTACTATGCCAGTCTATGTCTATAATGCAGCAAAAACTCAACTTAATTAACGACATGACTTTAGTATTATTAATATTAATTATGCAACACAATTAAATTACACAAAGAAAGCATGGCTGAATTTATGCTAGAATTGAGCAACATAACAATATTAACAATAATTATAAAAAATAAAATATAATTTATTCCACAAAAATATAAGCATTACAACACAATTATAGAGATAAAATCCATACTAGAATACTATGCATACAAGATCATCTCTCTGCCTCACCAAACTTTCTATACTAATTTAGACAATATTTTATTTTTTTACCTAAGGGGATAAAAATAAGAAAAGAAGAGAATGGAAAAAGAAGAAGGGGGAGAAAAAAAAGGGCCAAATGGCCCAAACGGGTGTCAATCAAGGGGGGAGAACCCCCTATATATAGTGCTAAGATTGCATTGTTTATCACTTTTTTTCTAATATTTTTTTCATTGTTGAAAAGGATCAAAATGATCCTTGCTAGGCTCCTGCCAATTCACGAGATTCTCGTGATTATGATTTTAAATTTTTTTTCTTTTCTTTCGTGTGTGATCCGTATTCGTTAGTGTGCATTTTTGCCTTTGACCGATGGCATGAAACAGGCGCAATTTAGATCATTAATTTCGTGATCCAATGACTCCTAGACACACGTGAAAATGGGACCAGTGGGACCCCATGGCCCACAAATAGAGACCGTCAGATAGATCAGAGCAGTAGCATCGAACAGCTAGAACGACAGCTTCAGTGTGAATGACTGCACGTGATTGGACAGCTATGAAATTCACTCCTGATGCGCCTAAGAGTTGTTGGCGCATGTAATGCACACGTAAATCAGATCTCGCCGTGTGGAACCCATCAGTGATGTGCAGCTAACGTAGCTGATGATGTATTGACATGCATCCCTGCTTTGGATGGCCCAGATTGCTTGGGTGGCTAATCCAAGGGTCAAAAACGCGCAACATGTTCTCCATATATAAAATTGATTTTTTTAATGATTTTTGAGGCATTTGATGTCTGATTTTGTCCATTTTTGCATCGTTTTTCTTCATTTTTCTTCCAAATTTGAATTCTAAAATAAAATGAACAAATCAAAATTAATTATTTTACAAACATAATATTTACAAAAACTATTAAAAATATTTATTTTACATTGAAACACACAAAATTAATTACAAACTTCTAAAATTTTTGGTCTCTTTTGGTTTGGCATTGATATAATTTTTAAGACTTGAAAATATTTTTAATAATTGCTAAAAATATAATAAAACATATTTATAAACTTAAAACACACTATCAAACACATTAAAACTCAAAATAAAATAACCACACGTTATTTTTACGGTTTTGATCATTTACAAACTAAACACATATTTAACACACTAAAACGACTTTAAAAATTACTAAAAATATTATTAAACATAAAAACATGCTAAAAACACATTTTTAAACACATTTTAACACTAAGACACAAAAATACCTATTAACACAAAAATGTTATTAATTAGAGGATTTAATAAGAAATAAAAACATAAATGAATGATTTAAACCTTAGCAAGTATACACTTTTGTAGTCTCATCAAACCTCCCTATAGGCCAGGAGGTTAGTATGATACCCTTAACTTATCTTATTAATTTTACTTATTTTATCATGTGTATGTAGTATGGCATTTTACTACATAGCATCATAATTACATAAATCATGTACCATAAATCGTAGACATACTTAACTTGAGGGTGACTAAGCAATATGATTTAAATATTGCATACATTACATATTGATCAAGACATGATCACAATATAACATAACATGTCATGACGTAAGCAGAATAAATCATAATTTTATCATAACATAACATCACATCATAACATAACATAGTGTAACAAATCACTGATCATTCATTTAGTAAATTTTTATGAAAACATATAAAATGATTTATTTTAAAACTTATTATACTATAGGTGAAATTCCTACTTACCTAGACTCTAAGCTAAGTGGTTCTAGTTGGATCTTGTTGTATCTACAATATGTAAAACATCCTCGACAGTGATCCTTCGGTGATTATTTATGGTTAGGAATACTTCATGGAGATTTATATTTGCTAGAAACGTCATTGTAGACTTTTTTACTATAGTTTGAGTCGTTTAAATCAATGTGCAGCTAGCATCGAATGATTTTCAATGGAGTGAAATTAGCCTAAACGAAGGGCACCATCATGTCTAAAATAATGAAATGAGTCAAGAGGTGGTCACTGATCATTGATCAGGGGTTGGAAGCACAATACTCGAGGTCCGTCAAAGCCTGGCCACCTGCAACAGCGTGTGGCAGCACATGCAGTGGCTCTGGTAGGTGGTGGTAGTTGTAACTTCAGTGTCCCCTATTTTCCACTTCCTGTGTTCAATAGTCACATCAATTTCATTCAATTCCACCTCTAACTATGCTAATCAAAGTTGCCGTCGGTGGTGTAAGAAGGCAGACTCTAATATCGATTCTTCTACTAGGGAACCCCAAAATTGACTTATGGGTTTTGCTCATCGTGTTATTCTGAGTGTTTTTCCCATGTCAATTTGAGTCAACACCCCTAGAATCAGAGAAATCACACTCCTTCATGGCGATTGGATGACGATAGCTTTGTTCTCCAATGAACGACTGTCATGGCATGAAATTGAAGGGTGCAATTCACTCCTCGCCACCTTCTGAATTGAATGGCACCCATGGCATGCCCTACCATGGTATGGATCATTGGAACGACATAGCTCACGATGGCTCCGATGGGCACTCAATGTTTTCCGCTGTGCTGTGGCAGATCGACATAGTTCTTGGGTGGTTCCTCCTCCTCGCATCCCTCTGAATCACTTGGGCTAAGCGGTGTCGGCCACCTCTTCCAGTAAGGTGGAGTTCCACGATAATATGGAGGCGCATGGTGGGAGTAGATGGTGGAAGCATTCCGAAAGTAGTTGAGGTGCAACAAAGGGTGAGTCTTGTTCTTCTCAACATGATGGTTATGCAAGAATAAGAATCACATCGATCGGATATCGAATGATGAAGATATCTTGCCAGAAAGTTTTGAGTTTTTTTGCCACTTTGATTGGCTCATGTGGCTTCTTTTGGCGAAGTTGTGAGCAGCACGGCACACCATTGGACTCAACTCGATGTGATCTTTCTGATGGTGTGGGTGGTGTAGAAAATAGAGGCCAGACTCTTGACTAGAGTTCTTGATAGTGAAGGAAAGAGAGAGAAAGTAGCGAGAGACGGTGATTTTGATTGGTGTAATTTTTTTTCCATTTTTGCTGCATTTTCATGAATTTATACTCTCTTGTGGTCTACACAATTGAATTGTGTCATGTCAAGTTGATCAAATTTGATCTGTAAAGTTGGAATTTATATAAACATAGCTGTACTTTTTAAAACTGTAATATTCTTGCTTCTTAAAAATAGTTACATAAGTTCTAAATCTCTTATTGATTCTTGTCTTACTAAAAGATTCATACTATCATAAAAATCATTTTCATGAATTATCTATACTTTTATGGATTTTGGGATTTTATTCTAAAATAATCAACTTTGACACATTTGTCCTTAAAATCAGTTATATATTAACAATTTTCACCATATTTACTCTTCTTTTTTTGAAATAATATTATCTATTTAGAACTTTGTTCAAAATAACTTTTGTAACTTTTAAAACTTTAAAATGTAAATTAAAACATATAATTCTTATTAAAATTTTCATATTATAAACTTCTAATTTTATTATCAAAATGATAATTGTAATTTATAAAAATTTTGTAAATTAAATTGACTATCTTAAAGTCAATTTAATTTAAATTCTAAACTTACACAATTTCATGCTTTATGGGCATAACCCCAACTATTTTTTTGTAAAAAGTCACTTATGACTCCACATCTAATCTAGGGATTGCTCTTTAAATTTTTTGTAATCACTTTTGGGTTGAAATTTATCCGTTTGTGATTTTGCATTTGCCTTGAAGGGTCATGCAATATTTGTGGATTCTATTAATGTTTTTTATAATAATAATTTATTATTATTATTATGATTATTATAAATTTTATAAAGTTATTTACACTTGTAAGAAACTAACTGTGAATGTATAGAATATCGTGTATCTTGTCATGCCTTGTGATCTCGTAAAATCAAGATCAATCACGGATACTTAAGCTTTATGCTCATCATTCCTAAATTTTGGAGTTGAGCTGATGATCACTATTGATTTAGGTTTCTTTTACAAAACTGATATCATATAGGAATTTTTGCATAATCATAATAAGTTGGAAATTCCACCTTTTATCAAATAATCTCAATTTAAATATTCTAATTGAGATTCTTATAAATATCAGTACTTTGGTTCATACATGAAAATATCAAATCATAAACTTTTAGTTTAACACATTAAATAATTAGTTTTAGTTATTTAAGTGTATTATCATAACATTACATTTGCTACATGTTTCATAAACAAAGCATATAAATTTGTTCATTCATAATGCTATTTATTTCTAAAGTGTTATAGCTATTAAGACTTTCAAATTGTATGTCAATTGAGAAAATTCATAATCATAAATCGTGATTAAGTCGCGATTTAAATTTATGAATTTCCAAGGCATTATAGAAATTTCTAGCCTTGAACTGAATTCTTATAGAAATTTGTGTTTATAAATTCTAACTTGTACTTCCTTATGAATAAACAGTATAGTTATAAAAAAATCCTTAATTGATCATATTTATTAATTTTTGGATTTTTCTGGTCATTACAGATTCTCTGATTTCATTTTCTCCTGAAAGATTAGCTGCTGCAGTTTAACTTGAAGAGTAATTCTCATGGTTAGCAATCGGCACCACTCATTTATTTTGTCTTGATAATATTATAAAGTTTGTTTTTAACGTAAATTATAAGGTTTTATTATTAACGTAAGTAAAATTTTCATTTAATTGTGTAAAATATGTTCGTCTGTTGATTTGAATCCGTCTTGTTTATTTTGTTTATACATTATCATGAAATTAAAATTTTTTAAACTCTTTAACTTAAGTTATTGTACTTTTATGATCTAAACTGTGTTGGTCCATGCAGGTGTATATTAATAATGGTCCAAACGATGTAGTATAATAAAGAGCATATGATCATTTAAATGAACCATAACTGTTCAACTAAAAAATAATTATAAAACGATAAAACGAGTGAAGCTGAGCAGCGTTGAATGGACATTACAAATGTTTTGAAGGTGAGCAACGTATTGAATGAAAGTGCTATTTTATTTGCAAAAAATCTAATGTGCAACAAAAGTTCATAATGAAAATTATGAACATCAATAATGAAAATAAGGAAATTAGTTTAATGCAAGTAGATGATATTTACCTACCGGCCGGTCAAATAAATCAAAACAAAGACAAAGTTGGAGACTATTTAGATAAATATAAAAGATTCACTAAATCTTATACTATCGAGTAATATCTGCCATTTTTTAGTACATACCTTCAAAATATAAGTTGTGTAAAAAATTGTATATCTTGTTGAGCGAATATTTTCACGCTAAACCGCACCACACTGACGGATATTGAGGTAATGGTTGCTCGGACCCAGGTCCGTGTTTGGAGATGGGTCCTCTTAAGCCCAAGGTATGACTTTTTCTTGGAGTAACTTCAACACAGTTGTAAAACTAATGATAGTGTTAAATTTAGAAAGAAATTTATTTTGTTGATGTCTTAACTTTTTTTCATTTAATAATTAAAACATTGTTATTTTTAAATTACTGAAAAAAATAAAATTTTATAACTTCTAAAACTTGATTATTGTAACAAACATTAGATACAACAACTTAATAACGTTATGTAGGGGAGCATAATATGGAATAAATAACATATGAAATATGTCTTCTCATAGTTTTTATGTTAGTCACAACATTGACATTTATATTAAAGATACTTGTATCTATAAGTGTTATTGTCTATGCGCATCTGCAACATAGACTATGCAGTGTTAAATTAATGTTTCAATATTAAATTTGGGCATTTGGGTAATAAAATCATAATTTTACATAATACTCTCAATATAGCATTAATATAGCATTATTACTTCCTTTTTTTTGGCTAAATTTAACATAATGCTATATTTGGTTGTAACATTTGGTTCTCATTGATTAAGGTGTTTCCTATTGATTAATATGTTCTCTTTTTTTGTTTTATTCTATCAATTAAATTTTTAATTTTAGAGTTTTCAAAGATTTATAGATATAGTGCTTAAAACAACAGTATTCATTGAAACACAAAATAAAATAAGATAATAAAATATGTAATTTTCATACTTCTTATGTAAAATATAATATTAGTATTGATATCGTTGATGGTCAAAATTCGCCAACCTTGAGATAAAGAATAAGTAAGTTATGTCATATCGAGATAATTTAAGTGTAATAAATGCAAAAATATAGATGAAAATTATCAAAGCAATCAAAGAGAGAACAACAATAATTTAGAGCTACCCTTTAAGGTGGACACTGCAGGGAGCTACCTGACATGGTAAGTGCTAGAAGTGTTTATTAGTCGGTTTTGACAAAATGAACCCAAGAGCCGAGCAAATAGATAGAGAGACGGTCGGTTTTTAATGACAATGTTTGGTTTTGCTGCGATTGGTTTCAGTTGTTTTTTCACAAGAGTAACTAGTCAAGATACTAAAAGTAATCTAACATTTGAAGAATAATGACATGGTCTTTATTTAGTCCAAATTTTATATATTAAAGAAGTCTAAAACTTCATTATGAGAACAATACCGTATGAGTTAAATAATCTAATAAAGACACATTTCAATTTAAAAGTTTTACTTTTTATTCATATATTCATATATATATATATATATAATTTTTGAAAGGGTCGGTCGGTCGATTTCCAACCGACCAAAAAAGCTCTTTCTAAAATTGTTCATCGATTTTTTGGGGACAGTTGGTTTCCAACCGATTCAGTCTGTTTTAGCCTTTGAATCGATTTTGTTGGTTTTTTCGATCGGTTTTTGTTTTTTTGGACAACCCTAGTGAGCTCTACATGAAGCTCTCCAACAAGAGAGGGTGCTACGGGGAGCTACCCTTGTAGGTGGGCATTGTGAAGATCTTACCTTTTGATGCAAGCTATACATGAGCCTATCTAACAAAGGGAAGTGCTACAAGGAGCCACAGTTTGAAGCGCCATGTGCTTGAAAATGTTGTTTAAGCTTTTTGGTAATGGTCATTTGAATAATCATAATTTTGATATATATATTTGAAGAAACAAGGATAATTAAAAACCAAGAAAGAAGAAAATGAATGAAGAAGACACTTTTTGAAGCAATAGATAGCAAATGTAATAAAATCCGATAACAAAAACGAGAATTACATAAGAAAGATAAACTTATGTTCATTAGGATTAGGAACCCATCTATTGGCAATAACATTAGAGACACTCAAAATGGTAGAAATATAAGATACTCGAAATTGTCATCTTCTCTATCAGGAGTCTTGAAGTCGCTCTATCATTCCTGCAAAGTTTCGTACGAAGACCTTTAGATTATTTTTAAGAAGTGATGGCCTTAAGTATTTCCTTAGGTGGTCTCATTCTGAATTTCTTAGTGTTGCAACTTGATGGTCATGGTGGCCCCTTGTTGGAAGGATAGGGGCCATTCTTTTAGCACTAAATTGTTCACAGTGAAAATCCACTAGCCTCAAGATGATAAATATAAGCAAGTAAAGGCAGACTGATATAATTTAAGGGTAATAAATGCAAAAAATATAGATAAATATTATCAAAACAATCAAAAAGAGAACACCAAGAATTTATAGTGGTTTGGCTTAAAGCAACCTACATCTTCTTGAGTCTTTTGCATTCAATTCTAAAAATTGATACACACTAAATTTCCCACACACAAAAAACTCCTAGTACAATGTACTCTCAGAAATTTTAGTATAGTGATGACTCAAGATACCATTTTCCCCAACGCGTCTCTTAGCCTCACCTTCATCTATTTATTATACTCCAAGTATGGAAATTGTCTATTGTGGATAATTATCTCTCTCAGATCTTTCACTTTAATAGTGTAATTCCTTCCTTTTACGTGTTGATAGCCGTCTTCCCACTTCTATCCTCCTGGGTTATGTGACCTTCGCTTTCTTATCCTATAACTTCTCTTCTTGAGATTTGATGACATATGAGATGGTAGTTACTTAAGCAATTATCCCCAAAGGTTCGGATGTTATGAGATGGTGGCAGAGAATGATTGCTGTCACGTCTTGGAGTATTGGAGATAACGTGACGGTTTAATTAAGTTAATTAAATAAAAATTTTAATTAAAACACCAATTTAAGAATTTAATTAATTAAGAAGTAGTGGTAATTTTAAACCCTTTTTAAACAAACATTTATAATAATTAAACAAATAAGACAAAAATAAAATGAAATAAAATAATAAATAAAAAGGAAATACGGGTTAGGTCCCACCGACTCACAACTTGTGCACGCACATAGTATCGACATTATTTAAATTACAACCATAGTCCAAAATAGAAAGAGAAGTTAAAATAATACATGCCTTTTTTAATTTGTACCACAACCTACCTAGGTCTTCTACGGTCGCAAGTCCAATCTGCGGACCCTTCGTCAATCCTAAACTGTATTCCAACTAGGGGAAAAGATTTAAAAACAAATAAAATGTGAGCGAAAGGCTCGGTAGGACTGTGTTTTAAAAATAGACAAATAATTTAAATATAAAATTTTTACTTCAAGAAATAATTGGAAAACAAAGTTAAATAAATAAGTTCATTTAAATAAGCCTTATTAAAAACAATTCATCTAGAAAGTACATTTTTATCTTTCTTGGGCAAACTATAGTTATCACCATCGAAGTGGCCCAGCTAGGTTTCGGGACCTGCCCCCAAGGTGGCTTGCTACACAACCTGATCTCTTATATGACATCATGCCCGTCTATATATTTCTACAATTATTAAAATCTCTTTTTACCAAGTATTTCCATTTACATTCATTATGAGGTTTATTATGAAAATTACTTCAATCTATTGTTTGTAAAGACAATCAAATAAAAATCCCTTTTCAATCAATCATTGGAAACATTTTGATAAAAATCCTTTTTGAGGCCAAAATCATTTTAAAAACTAGGCTACCAAGGAAAGGGATAAAAGTCCTATCTCAATATCCATGCCGATATCCAACACTGTAGTCCCTATCCGCTATACGTTTGTAACACCCTAGCATTTTTACTACATTAAAAATGCATTAAGTTAAGGATTATATTAAGACAAAAAATACAGTTTAAGGAAAATACTATATAATACATGAAAAATTATATAGTATTAGAATAATGCAGTGTAAAGAAGTACACTGATAAAGTTATACAGTATAAAAATACACTATAAAAGTAATACAATATAAGAATTAGACTGTTTAAGGTCATACAGTATAGAAATGAGACTGTTTAGTTAAAGCAGTATAGGAATAATACTGTTTAAAAAATATTGATGAATAACAAATGCTGTAGCAGTATAAAAAAATACCGATAGTATAAGAAAAATACTGTCAGTATAAATTTAGACAGTATAAAGTGAAATAATATTAGAATTTCATTATGTGATAGATGAAAATAAGTGTGGGAGGTTATATGACCTCATAAACTGTATGAAAAAGAACACCGACAGTATAGAAAAAATATTGTCAGTATAAACTTACACTGCGTAAAAAGTTAGTGGCCCAATCACATTTGGCCACCCTTTGAAGGAATCCACTTGATGACTAAGGTGACTCACCACTACCATTTTTCAAAAAAAAGAAAAAGAAAAAAAAAAGAAAAAAAAAACAAGTTTAATTATTTAATGATAGAAGAGACCAAAGTTGGTCTCCACGGTGGGGAAAAAAAGGAAGAGAAAAACATGAAAAGAAGGAAAGAAAGGAAAGAAGAAAATAAAGAAAGAAAGAAAGAAAGAAAGAAAGAAAGAAAGGAAGAAACCCATTTCTTCCTCCCAAAAACCACCACCCTAAAGTAATTCTTCTCAAAAATTTTGATGATTTCCAAGCCTCCAAATCAAGCTTAAGGCAAGCCCTAATGTTTTAGTGCAAAGTTTTGCAATTTTGGAGGTAAATTTCTAAACTTTTTTTAGGGGTTTTAGTGATTTTTATGCAAAGTTATGGATGGGTTTTAATGGAATTTTGTCATAATTTATGACAAAGGAATCTAAGCAAGTTTAATTGCACAATTGGGGGATTGAAAGCTTGGAGGAATTCTTGGTAAGAATTCTAAAATCTTAATCTTTGAATTAAGCAAAAGTTTATGTTTTAGCATGCCAAGTGTTTGATGAAATGATTTTGGGCTATGGCATGCAAATGGACATTATGGAATGATTGTTTTATGTTATATGTTGATCGTGATGACGATGGAAAGAAGAAAGTAATGGTTTTTGGTGAAATTTTAAAAGGGACTAAATTGCAAAGAAAAACGGTATTCTCGGCAAATTTGAAAATCAGGCAAAAAGTCCCTCTAAACGTTGGAATTTCAAGAAAGTTACAACACAAAAGTTGTAGAACTCGTCGAAACTATTAGGATAACATGAGCAATTTTTCAAAATTCTGCTCGGTTGATAAGTTATGAATTTTACGAAATTTTGAGCACAAAATTCTATAAAATGAAAACGTTATGAAATGTTTGGAATTTTATCATAGTGCTTTTTTAAGTTTTATTCATTGTAAAAAATTGAATGTTTGGTATAAATTGGTCATTTTTTGTTCTGAGGGCAAAAATGTAAATATTTTTATATTTTGGGCCAAAAATGTAAAATTGTGTGAAAACTAGGTTTTCACTAGGAAATGTTGGTTTCCTACACTGCTGTAGGCAGTAAGTATCATAAATGCTAAGTTTTTAATAAATTAAGGCTAGTTAAGGAATGAATGAAAGAAAAACGATAAGGACAAAATAGTCATTTTACAAAAAAAGGCCAAAACGAACCCAAAACGCCTGATGTCGGGAAACATTCCTTAGTGGAAATTTTTCTGTAATATGTAGGTAATAGAATGGTAAATTTAAGCAATGAGTTTTATAGAGTTACTAGAAAATGACGAAAAACCCGCCAAGGGTAAAATCGTCATTATTAAGAAAACGGCTAAAACGGAGTCGAACACTCCGATTTAGCATAACGTTCTTAGATAGAAAATGTTCTGTAATGTGTTAAGTAACGAAACCGCCAATGAGACAGGAAGTTATAAAAAGGGAATGAATATTTAATGTTTACGTTTTATTATCAATCGAGTGGATTGACAAAAAGAAAGTTAATTAATGAGTCGGCTGTCGTATGATCAGGACATAGAAGCCGACCAATAGAAGGAAGAGGAACGAGATAGGAATAGAATAGAGAACGCTAGAGCATAGTCTGAGTAAATTCAATCTCACCTACAGCATGAAGTAAAAGATTTTCAAATACTTATTTTAATGTTTGCAAATGTGTTTGCAATGATTATATAAATTGCTTTTAAAAAGAATGTTTGCATTTATTATGCAAAAAGTTTTACAGATTAAATCAAGTTTGGAATGTATTTGCAACTAATATGTTAAAGTATAATTGCATTTAATGTGCATAAAGTTTTAAAAGATCAAGTAAAAGTTTGCAATGTATTTACAAAAATTATGTTTAATGTATGTTTTGCATTTTGTTAATGCATGATGTTTTACAGTTTGATAATATTTTATTATACAAATTATGGTTTGCAAACTATGTTGCATTTTATGTTGCATATGTTATGCAATAAGTTGCATTTGTCATGCAATAAATTTTAGAGGGTAAGTTATAACTTGCCAAATGTGTTTGCATTTTATAATGCATTTGTTATGTAATATGTTGCATTCGTTATACAATAGATTTTACGGTACAAGTTATGAATTGCTAGTATGACTGCATTTGACATGCTCACAAAAGTTAATAAGAGGGTAATGTAAAGATAAAAAGAAAGTGTCGTACCAGCCTCTGTGTTATGAGGTAATAAAAGAAAAGTAAAAGTTTGACCTCCTAGATGTGAGGTACATAACCTCGAAGTTCGATGGTCTCAAGTCTTCCGCAAGAGAAGCATCATGTTTATGATCTCATGATTAATGAGTTGGTACAAACACTAAAGTAAAGTAAGGAAAGTTAAAACAAGATAAGGAATGATAAGGAACGAAAATAGAAAGTTAAAGTAAGAAAAGAATGTACATAAGATGCACATAATTGAAGTTCATAATTTAGCATAATTGAAATCATGCATCATGAATTTACGTGCATTTCTTATTATAAAGTATAAATGCATGAATTTGCTTGTATTCCTTATTATAAAGTATTTATGATAAATGCTTATGCAAAACATATAGAGAAATGATTTATGTTGAATGTTTATGAAAAACATTTTCATGTTT
>CAMOHE010054318.1:0-26360 GCA_946598075.1 Artocarpus hirsutus | reverse complement strand
CATTTTAAGAATGAAGGCTCTTATGAGAAAAGTTTTAAAAGCATGTTTTAAATGCTTTGTGAGTTTATGTTTGAACTTACTGAGCGAAAGCTCATTAAAAAGTTTCTTCATGATGTAGGTAGCCTTACGGATGACCAGTAGGACCCGCTAGAAGAGCTGGGTGCTACGGAGGGCAGATGCGAAGTTTGGGTATGGATACCACCATGGTTTTGCTTCCGTTACTAAAGAAAAAATTTTCCATTGTTCAATGTAATATTTATGAAGTTTTAAGAAAATCAGAGTTTTAAGAAATGTTTTCAAAAATTTTAAGATCTATTGCACTAAATATGTTATAAAATTATTGAGTGAAGTTTTAAACTATGATTTAATAAATGTTCCTTGTTACATTTTAAGGAACGATTTGAAATGATTTTAAAGGCAAATGTTGAGCAAGGTCTCAACTTGAATGGCGACAAAGATCGCAACAGTTTTAAAGTACGCTTTAAAGAATGTTTAAAGAAAAAAAAATTTAATTCAGTATTTTTCTTACTAAGTAAATAAGATTACTGTTTAAGAACGATGTTTAATGAATGTAAAGTGACCGCCCAAAAAGGCGGCGTTGTAACGTTAGCTCCTCAGAACCACGAACAACCTTAAATATACATAAACTAAGTCTATTAGTATCTAGTTTAAGATATTCTATGTCACTAAGCTATCTCATAGTGTACTAGTGTGCCATTCATGTTTATAAAATCATATGACAAGATTAAAATCTCAATTGGGATTCAAAACAATAAAAACAGGTGAAAAAAGACAAGTTTTCACTATGCCTGGTCGGCCTGTCGGTTCCCCTAGTCCAGACTGTCGAATTGTGCAGTTTAGCCTACTGACCATCTGGGTTCGGTAGGCCAAACTTTTTCAAGTTTAGTCTGCCGAATGTATGAGTCTGGCATAACGAATTCATGATTCCGGCCTATGGAATTGAAAAATTCTAGAATTTTCTAGAACCTGAGCCTTGGTCTCCTCGAGCTCAAATCTTCAATTTCAACCTGTTTTCTCAAATCCTAGGCATACAAAACACTCATAGAAGGTAGAAAAACATAGTAGAATACTTTTGAACTAATTTAAACAAGATTTACATTCAATTAAATCTAAAAAAAGAAAAATAGAGGAAAAATAGAAAAACTTGATTGAAATTCGTTTTTCTTCAAACTAAGCTTAGATTCTAGATATTTTAAGTTCCTTTAACTTAGTTTTAAGGGTTTCTAAGCTCATATAACTCAGATTCTATCATTTTAAAGAAATTGAAGTTTTAAGGAAAAGTTTGAAATATTTAAAAAAAGTTAAACTAACCTTGAATCTAAACTTTAAAACTAGTTTAAAGTAGCTTGATCATGTTCCTTGATCTCCAATCTAGCTAAAAATCAAGGCTTGAACTTAAAAATTTTGAATCAAAAGGGAAAAAAGAGAGAAAGAGAGAGAGAAAGAGAGGGAGACGAGAGAAAGAGAGTGAGAGAAGAGGGAGAGAACGAGAGTGAGGGAAAGTGGAAAAGAGAGAGAATAAATAAAGAGAAATCGTGTGCCACCCAATATTTTGCAAAACGGGATATATTTAGTATTTGACAAATTGTTTTGTTTCAAAAATTAAAAAAAACAAATAAAAATGATTAAGAGAAATTAAAAATCATTAAAATAATAAAAAAATAACATTAATTTAGAAATACCCTAAAATAGTCAAATTAAGTTTAAAACATTCATCATGGCACACTAATCTACTATTTTATACACTAATATCACTTAATTAATTTCGAGGTGTTACAGCTGCCTTGTTCTCATGTAAGGTGGACTTAGCCTTACTCGTATGTGGAATAGGGATGGCATGGCCAAGGAAGGCATATGGCCTTGCTCGCATATTGGGCAAGGTTATGACGTTGCTCTTTTGTTGAGAAAGACATAGCCTTGTTCACATTGTTGAGGAGAGCATGACCTTGCTCGTATTTTGAGTAGGAACACAACCTTGCCCGTATGTCAAGAAGGAACACGACCTTGCTTACATGTCTAGGGGCACATAGCCTTCCTCATATGTTGAGGAGAAATAGACCTTTTATGCATATCAAGGGGCATATAGCCTTGCTTGCATTTTGATGAGGAACACGACCTTACTCATATGTCAAGGGGTGCATGGCCTTGCTAGCATGTTGAGGAGGGATATGGCTTTGCTCTCATGTTGAAGAAGGCATGGCCTTGCTCTGGTGTTGAGTAAAAACATGACGTTGTGAGTATGTTCCTAAAAAGATTTAACCTTGGCCTTGCTCTTATGTTAAGCATGGGCATGACCTTTAGTTCTTTCTTTCTCTCATTTAAAGACTTGAAAAGAAAATAAGATAAAAACTAAACAAAGAGAGACACTTCTTTCTAACACTTGAAGGTAGTAAATGTGTTAGTTTACCAATTCTTACTTAAGTTGTTACAAGATAGATTAACAGTAGTTTTGTATTTAAACATTTTTCCTCACGTGTGGATTGGACAAATTGCAATCATGGAGGTAAAAATATTAATCAGAAAACCTCACATGTGAATGTTAAATTATTAGCTTAAAATATATTAAAAACGCAACATGCAATGACAACTTAAAGGAGACAAAGAGTGCAAGCTTTAGTACTATGTTAGTATATCCATCCCAAAACTTTAAACTGTTAAAAAGGGAGCTAACAATAGTTTTGTATTTTAACAATATGCACATTTGTAAGTAATTTTTCTTGCATGAAGCCACTCATGTTTATTTTATGAGTTTTCGTTTTTATTTTTTTTATCGTATATGAAATAATAAGATCGTACACATTTATATGGAAGTATATAACCAGCCAGCTACGTCAAATGTAGTGGATAATTTTGTACATTGTTTGTCGATGCGTGTCATTGAGTTATAATCAATTGTGAGCATATAGTAAAGTCTGCAAAAACCTTAGTGGCAAAGCTAAAGACAAAGAACAAACTAATAAGATTGGTATTAAGAATTTCCAATTGACAACTCACTGCCCCTGCTCTGATCGCCTTTCCAAAAGTCTCTTTATTCCATTGGGACGCAAGGAATGCGCCTCACAGCCCACCACTTAACTCAAATGCTTGAAACCCATTAAATATATAATTTCTCTGCCAATTCTTCTTAATTAATATCAATTTTTGTCATATATCTATGTTCTCACAACTTTTTTTTGACGGAAATAATATTAGTTTTAATGTAATGTTTCTTTTTAAAAGTGTAATCCATACGTGTATCTATATTGTGTAGGCTTTGTATTGACCTCTTCTTTTTATTTTTGTTTTTAGTTTATATTTAATTCTGCGGATAAGATGTCATGTCTATAGGGCTCTTTTACAGAAACTATGAGGATCATAGGTCAAATATAGACACTATAATACAAGATTTTGTACTAATTTAATTTCATGCAGAGAGTCTTGTAACTGATTCTTCATTCGGATCTTATTCAAACTGCAGGCACATGCAACAGAATAAGTGATTCTTTAGATCCTAGTTAGGACCTTATACTATATAGTGAATCTGTTGAAAAATATACCAAACCAATCAAAGCCACATTCATTTTTGTTTCTAATCCGAGCTATGTAACTAACAAATACCAGGGCCACTGATTTTATTTGTCCGGCTGCTAAATGTACAAAACCTTTAAACAGAACCTTGAAAAAAAAGAAGAGAATTAATTAGAGATGAAACAACTGTTTTGATCTATGAGAAATGAAATAAGAAAATACACATATGTAACATCCAAAAGAAAAAGAGTTATGGGAAATCTTTTTTTTTTTTTTTTTTTGGTATTTATCTTGAAATGCAGAATGAAACTAATATTTTGAGAGAATAAAAAGTGAGCCGTACGTGTTTGGCAATATTGTTGTTCCTGGCTTCAGCTTTCGCCCTTCGTCATAATCCGTCCATGCAAAATGGCAAATTTACCCTTGCTTCCTCAAGTAAATGGTTGGTACATGATCATTGATAAAGGTAAAGTTCAATATCCAAGTCCAAGAGAGAGGGGAAAAAGTTGTTCAACGTTTTCAGCCTTTGAGGACATAATGGACATTTTGAAAAACACAAAGAACAATTTTGACCAACAAGGAAGAGATTTAGCAAAAGCAACCAAAGAACACGCTTTCCCACGGAAGACTCCACTTTGCTTTGTAAAAGCAAAGTGCTTAGCTAGGAACTCATTTTCAAGCAACAAGAGTGGAAGAAACCAAAAAACAAAACAAAAACAAACCAAATCAAAAAAGAAAATGCCATGTTCGAGAGAAGAAGCGCTCTTTAGGCTCTTCTACAATGCCTCAAGCCTTTTCCAACTCCTCTTCCTCTTCTCCTCTCTCTCCTTCATTTTCCTTTTCAACTTCTTCCACTTTCTTGGTAGCAATCCAACATTTTTAAGGTCTATTATGCTATTCTTGACAATATTTACCATATTATAATTTCATATAGCTTTGTTAATAACACTTTTGCTTACTTGTTGTCGTATTTCAGGAGCCAAAATGGATATAATTACGATATGCTTGCGGACGAAGAAGAAAAGGAAGAGGAAGAGGAAGAAGTACAAGAAAGAAGCTTTGAAGATCATTTGGTGGCGGACATTATTCGAGGAGGCGAATCTTTGTTGTTCCTGCCAAACGACATCGGTTTTGTTGAAAACGACGTCCAAAATCTCATCTCTGATCAGGAGTTCGTAAGCCCAAACGACAGCATAGTCGAAGATGATCAAAATTATGCCACTGAGCTTTTGTCTATGCATGATACTGACTTGAGCAATTCGGAATCTGAATACGACGGTAATAATCATGATGATGACACTGTTGAAGAAATCCCAGCAAGAAGAGATTCAGATTCGCCTCGTAATAGTCGTGTCTCAAAAAATGAAAGATGGCCCACATCGCCGATTATAACCATAGACTTACGAAACCATGATTTGGTCATGGGCAGTGACAAAATTATCTGTGACGGTACTATTCATATATATTTCACATCTTGTACTTGTATACATATCTAGCTAATAAACTTGTTATATTAGCTAGTCACATGTTGTACTTGTTGTTTATATATATATATATATATGCATAAGTGTATATAGTCAATAATATTACATTAATACTATCTAGTCAATAATATTGTTTTATGTTTTTGCAGAATATGTTTATGATAAGATAAATAGTGAGAGCAAAATGGACACAAACTTCTCTGGGGATGAGAAGTTTCTAACTTTTGCGCCGACTCAGTTGGAGGCAAAGAAGTTTCTAGCGAAAGAGAAAAATATTGTTGAAGATGAGGAAGTGTATGGGGATTCTTGCACCGTTGGATCAACTTCTAAGAGCTCGTCTGAATGGAGAAGTTCAATTAATTATAGAGATTCTGGGACTGAAGATCCATTCTCTTCTTCATCAAGGAGGAGTTGCCCCAAGTGGGAGTCCTACACTGTTTTTCAGAAATATGACGAGGAAATGATGTTCCTTGATAGAATTAGTGCTCAAAAGCTCCAAGAAACAGGTCAGATAATTTTTATTTTTATTTTTTATTATTTTTTATTTTTTTACAATTTGGCTGAAAATGAGTTACACTTTGCTTAACAACCAAAATTATTTCAGAATCACTAAGATCAATAAAAGTCTCCCCAAGATCGGTTTCGGAAAGGATTGTCCACAAGTTCGCAACGGTAAACAAAACGCCAAAGGAGATTCACCGGAACCCATATCACGAATTGGAGGCCGCATATGTGGCTCAAATCTGCCTGACTTGGGAAGCTCTTAATTGGAACTACACGAAGTTTCAACAGAAGAGAGCGTTACATCGTGATTTTGACCCCGGCTGTCCAGGCCAAATTGCGCAGCAATTTCAGCAGTTTCAAGTTCTTTTACAAAGGTACATAGAAAATGAGCCCTACGAGCAGGGAAGAAGACCTGAGATTTATGCAAGGATGAGACTTTTGGCACCAAAGTTACTTCAAGTGCCTGAATACCGAGGTATATTAAAAATTTAAAAACCCAATCTTTTTTTTTTAACTTTTGATCTATACCGCATTGGTGCCAGCTATCAAGAACTTTTCTACATGATAACAAGTAAAAGGTGCTGAATGTTATTGTAATTAATAGACGTCACCCTGTTATATAACTGACATGTCTATTATATTATGTCAAATTAAAATAATGATATGTGTTTTGGGTTCGTAGTGGCTATCAACTTAACTGAAATGTTTTAACGTTATCTCCTCCCGGATTAAAAATAATGATAAAAAAACTCTGTTCTTTTAGCATTAATATAAAATTGTACCTCTTATTTGCTTTTTTTTTTTTTTTTTTTTTTTGAATTGTATGGTAAAAAAGATAAAACTGCAATTTTAAGTAGAAGATAAGTATTTGCAAAAGGTTACTAGTCCACCAAGCACTAGGAACATATATTCTTACGTCTCTACATGCAAAAATGAAGTTAGACTTATGGTCCTTAATTTAATGGTTTATTTCATTCTCTTTGGAAGATGCAGAAAATGATCAAAGGGAAGACAGTTTGGGATCAAGGATTTCTTCACCTGCTTTTCTTATCATAATAGAAGATTGTATCCATACTTTCATGAATTTTCTCAAGGCTGATAAGGAAAATCCGTGCCAAATCATTACAACTTTGTTTAAAAGAAAAAGAAGAGGTTCAGTAGATCCAACACTACTTCATCTCATGAAGAAAGTCAATCAAAAGGTAAGTCTATCATGCTTTGTCTTTTCTACCTTAGTTAATTAATTAATTAATATTTTGGATGTTAATCTTATTTAACATTAATTCTCTCCCGTTTAATCCACAGAAGAAGATGAAGCTTAAAGATTTTCGACGAGCCCGAAAATGCTTGAGAAGAAGAAGATTGAAAGTAGATGATGGGATGGAAATAGTGATGGGTTTAATTGATCTAAAGGTGGTTTCTAGGGTTTTGAGGGTGAAAGAGTTGAATGAAGAGCAAATGCATTGGTGTGAAGAAAAAATGAGCAAAGTGAAAATTTTGGCTGGGAAACTTGAAAGAGATTCCTCACCACTTTTTTTCCCAGCACACTGACCCACAAGAGAATGTTGCTTGGCTATGACTAGATGATTATTGTGCAAAAAGCTTGACTGCACAAAAATGAATATCCTTAGGCACTCTTTTGTAAATAGATTTATGGAAGAAAATTGCAGAGTGGGACCTACAAATCAAAGTAATTACATGTGGAGTGACATGGATTTGGGAGATATGGGAATCCAATATGAAAGAATAGAGGTTATAAAGATGGTATTGGTTGGTGTGTAATGTGATTCATGAATATTAAAAGTGAAAAGACCAGAGACAAAGCAAAGAATAGATCAGACAATACCAGCTTTAATTTACTTTTAATTTTTGTGGCTTTTTTTTCTTCTTTAATTAGGGTTTTTCTACAAGGGATTTTGAGCTGAATCAAAAGCAGAGATGACCAAGCAAGGCTGCAACACATGCATACATTATGCAAGCAATGGAATAAAAAGGCTGCACATGCTACAATCAAGGGATATGTACGTAGGTAGATTTATGTTGGACCCCACTTGGTTGGGGGAAAAAGGAGGAAATAAGAAAAAGAAATAAATGTCTGGAATAAATCAGTTATTAGAGCTGATGCATCTAGAGCTTGGGATTTTTTTTTTCTTTTTTAATGGGCAGAGTGCAATCTTTTTAATGTTCCGTCAAAAGTTCATATTGTAGTAGTTGAGGCAGCGACGAAGAATAAATAAAGAGACTATTCTGTTTTTCCGCAGCCTGAAATTATTTATCATGCATATATATATTTCTAGGGTTGTTATAGATCGGATTATATAGATTAAAAGTCAAATTATAATCCAATTTGTACAATATCTAGTTTAATCCAAAACCAATTCGTGAATACCTAAAATCAATCCAATACACCCAATCATATTGTAGTAGCTGGGGGTCTATATAATCTTTGATGACTAGGTCGAAATTATTACCCATCTTATTTGCTCTTTTGGTTTTGACTTAGAAATTTTTTAGTAAAAACTTACAAGTATAAATAGCAAGGCTAATCACAAAGCTTATAAATTAGCTATGTTGACTGTGTCTTTTGGTTTTGATTTAATACTAGCACTACAAGAAAAATTGCATTTAACGACATATTATTTACAATATGTAATTTTTAAATGTCGTTGAAAAGTACATATAACGGTATCTCCAACAAAGATGTCATAACGACATTTGAAACAATAATTAACGACATCTATATAGATGCCGTATTAAAGGTTTCTTTTTAACGACAATAGTTTAGTGTTGTTAAATTATTTAACAACAAATAAGAGATGTCATCAAAGCCTTGGAGATTCTACGACACCTCTTATAGACGACATTGGTTAAGATGTCGTCTATAAGGGATGTCGTGGAATCTCCAAGGCTTTGATGGCATCTCCTACTTGTCGTTAAATAATTTAACGATACTAAACTATTGCCGTTAAAATGAGACCTTTAATACGACATCTATATAGATGTCTTTAATTATTATTTCAAATGTCATTAACGACATCTTTGTTGTAGATGTCGTTGTATGTACTTTTCAACGACATTTAAAAACTACACATCATAAATAATATGTTGTTAAAAGTAGTTTTTCTTGTAGTGTAGTATAGTATAACCAAGCTTGTCCTTTTCTCTTCAATCTTTATGCCAAAGTACATACATCCGAGGTCACTATGCCTCTTAGGATAAATACGTAGCTTTTTTAGCAAAGTGTGAATAACCAAGATAGGCTTTGTAGCTTTAGGCATAGAGTGGAATACTCTGTGCACCAAGTTCTCTCCTTATCCTTAGCTAAGCATTAAGCTCTGGCATTGGACATAAACTTTGTAAAGTAAAACAAGAATAATTTACTGAATAACCTTAAAAAGCTTTTATTAATATTTGAAAGGAAAAAAGACATAAGTATTTTGTCTTCTAATGTCCTAAAGACATAAATGATAAAATAGCCTATTGATAATATGGCCTGAGATGAGCCGCATTCAATGGATGATCTATTAGACATTCTGACAAATACTCAAGGTAATAAGTGCTTGATCTAACAATTTCTCGAACATTGTGGCCCTTCCCACGTTGGTCCTAAACGTCCAGCATGTTGGAAAAATAGTATATAGCAGAATTTAAAAAATTTTTATACTAAATTATTTTTCAAAACACAAGTTTGACATGCTATATACATAAATTAATCAGATCTTACAACCTTGTTTTGCCAAAAAGCTCTGCAATCGGTGAAGAGAAGTAACGTTCCAGAAGAGCTTCAACCAACTAGTCTTCTATTTTATTCTCTATCCACAATTGGTGTGTGTGTGGGCACACTTGTACAGCTCTTTCACCAGACGACTCTCCTTTCAACAAATTGAGAAACCCAAAGCAATAGTTCGTGATGTCTAAACAATAGCTCATAGGGAGTTTTAGAGTCTCATTGGTAGAGTCTCACTCTTAATCTCTCAATTGATCTGAATAACTTATAAGTCTCACTCCCTAGTAATAGAGGTTAGGCCTAGGGGTCAGTATTAGAATCAATATCAAATAAAATCTGCATGAAAACATGTAATCTATTTATCGCTTGGTCGGTAGGCAAAACTAACATATCGGTCTGCCGAACTTACTCCATCGATAGGCCGAACTTATGATAAATGATCCCTATGAATTCTATCTGATCCCATTGAATTTTTAGCCAATCTGATAATTTGACACAAGTCACCAATTATTGGAAAAGCACGTTGTATTGTTATAGGATTTTTTATGAGGTAGCAAAGGAGGCCTGATGAGCTTGTTTAGTTCAAGCTCCTGATAATTATGAAACCTAATATCCTAGATATACATTTCATAATTATCAACTCCAATGTTACTCTACTAAAAGCTTAGAGTTATACTCTCAAACTATATAGAAGTAGGAAACCCGTATACCTAAGTCTGCATGACATATCATAATGTATCGTATCCTTATAGGATTATCCATAATTGGCTTAAGGATAAATTCTATCTTACCTTCCTAATTATTTTTATTTTATGTTCCATTATCTCACCATCAAAAAACTTACTATCCAAAGACAGTATACCAGTTGGTTACACCTATGTATCTGAATGGTTGAGCACTCCAGTTTTTCAATTATAGGATAACTCATATAAAAGGATATCATCTACTCCTAAAGAGGAGCTATGGATTCCATATCTATGAATAACAGGTCTATGTTATCAAGAGTCATGTCTTCAATGTACCAGCATGCGTTCCAACATAAAATGTGGATGTTACCCTTTGATACATCAAAAGAAATAAGTCAAGACAATGGGCCCATTATTCATCTCAAGATTAAGATACAACACAAATGATTGTCTAAAGTGAATCGATTTCTCGAGACAGAATTAATAATCCAAATCAATTCACTTTATGTCCTGATCCAATGCATCGTCACCTATGATAATGCACAAATGTTTCTATTCATGGAGTCCTCCTTTGATGGTCATGACAAACCATCTCCCATTAAGGATATAGACTAATAACAATCTTTGCATATATAAAGTGCCCAACTTTACTTCCTTGATTGTGGATCTCATGATTTAGACCGTTACCTTAAGAATCATGTCTTCTGTATAATTTGTCCATCATATGTCCAATTCTTAAAGGTTTAGATCGACAGTCTCAAACTTTTATTTATCATATATTCAACAAATATGAATGCAAAGAGGATAAGATTTAGTATATAAATAATAAATAAATTCTTTATTGATAAAAATGTCTCCAAAAACATATTACATTTTTACTCATTAGTACATGCATGTCTAACACAGCATTCTTCTCTTTGGTATTCTAGGTTACCCATTTAAGGACTAGGTCACCTACTGAAAAGCGTCTATTCTTGACCTTCTTGTTGTAGTATTGAGCTACTCACTGATGATATGTTGCTTGCCTAACATGTGCTTCCAAACACTTTTCTTCCAATAGGTCAAATTCCCCATTCATTAGTTCTCAGTTAATGACTTCGCTATAACCAACAACTCAACTACTTGGAGTTGTTATTTCAACTGGCAGCACGACATTTACACTATAAGTCATTGAGAACGGGATTTTTCTTATGGACATCATAGAAGTGGTTTAAAATGCCCATAAAACTTTAGGCAACTCCTCGGCCCATGCACCTTTTAAGCTTCTTCTTTAGCGTATACGTTAGGACTTTATTTACTATTTTGACCTGGCTGTTGCTCTACAGGTAGATTGGGGCTGAGAAACTTTTGTTGATCCCTAAGACAATCATAGAACTTTCATGTTTTGGCATTGTCGAATTGATTAGCATTGTTCGAGACTAAGTAATTAAGGATGCCAAATCTACACACAATGTTGTTCCAAATGAAGGCTATATACTTGGCCTTGGTGACTGTAGTCGACTTTGATTTTGGCCACTTCATGTAGTAATGCACGGCTATTATAGCATGCTTATAACCTTAGAGTGCAATGTGAAGAGGTTCGACAATATCAATTGCCTATTTAGCAAAGGTCAAAGGCTTAATAACCGAAGTGAGGGGCTCAGCGAGCGATCTAGGAATGGTAGCGTATCTTTGACATTTTTTGCATTTTGTACATATTCCACTGCCTCCTTCTTTAACCCTTGTCATAGAGCTTTAGGTCCCAATGATTGTCCTCGATATGATTTCTGTAGACTCCTTCATGAATCTCTTTCATGACATTATGGGCCCCATCTTTATCTAAGCATCTGAGTAGGAATGTTGAGTTTCCTTGATGGTATAATGTATCATCATGTATTAAATACCAAGCCCATTGGTACTTTAGACTTCTTGCTTTATCTTGGTCATCAGGCGGCACTTTTTTTTTCAACAAATTATAAATCAGCACCATTCAGCTATCCGATGCAACGATGGGGAATACATAGTCTAGCTCTTGATTTTGAATCTTGGCAGTTCCAATAGCTCAAGTGGTATGACCTTTATCAACACAGAGTCTTTAACTGTGGCAAGCTCTGCCAATGCATCTGTATTGCTATTATCTACTTAAGGAATTCTAAGGAACTCATGACCTTTGAACATTTTCAATTCATCCTTTACCTTATTCAGGCATGTAGCAATTCTTTCTCCCCTTGTTTAAAAATCCCTATTTATTTGGCTAACAATGACTTACGAATCGCTATAAATGGTAAATGAGCTTACCTCCACCTGTTGAGCAAGACTTAACCCAGCAAGGATGGCCTCGTACTCAACTTCATTGTTGGATGCCCTTAATTTGAATTTGATAGCCAAGTTAACTTGTAATCCTCTAGGCTTACTAGTATGATGTCTGCTTCAGCACCGTGTTCATTGAATGACACATCAACGAATAACTTCCACTTAGGGAACTCTAGTTCTACTCCTATCTCTTCAATGTTTGGTTCAACAATAAATTATGCTACAAAACCAACTAAGGCATGGGGTTTAATTTCCTTCCTTGGAACAAAATTGATGTCAAAACCACTCTATTCTATAGCCTATTTTAATAATTCCCTAGAAGTATCTGGTTTTTATAGTGCTTGTCTTAAGGGGTAGTTGGTGAGGACATCGATTGTGTACTCCTAGAAGTAATTTAGTAGCTTTTGAATCGTAACCATCAGTGCAAGTGCCAATTTTTCCATTCAGTGTATCTAGTTTTGGCATTTAAAAGACGTTTGCTTGCATAATAAATAAGCAGCTTGACTCGGTTCTCTTCTCTAATAATGACCCAACTCACTGCATGTTCTGAAATAGCTAAGTAAATGTAAAGTTTCTCACCTGGACATGCCTTTGAAAGAATTGGTGCTTAACCAAGATGGATCTTAAGCTGCTAAAAAGCTTCTTCACATTTTGAAGTCCATTCAAAAGGCTTAGCACCTCGTAATGTGTTAAAGAAAGGAATACACTTATCTATTGCCCAAGAAATAAATTAATTTAATGTAGCTACTTATCTAGTAAGTTTCTGCACATCCTTTGGCTTCTTTATTGATTCCATTTCAATGAAGGCCCTAATCTTCTTAGGATTTGCTTCTATACTGCATTGATTCACCATAAAACCAAGAAACTTTCTGGAAGGCACTCTAAAGGCACATTTTTAAGGATTAAGCTTCATGTTGTATTTTCTTAAAATCTCAAAGGCTTCTTAGAGGCCAGCAGTATGTCAATAGGCATTATGATTCTTTATTGGCATATCTTCCACATACTCTTCTATGTTTCTTCTGATTTGGTTCTTCAACATCTTGTTCACCAGTCTATGTTATGTAGCTCCTGTATTCTTGACACCAAAGGGTGTCTTCCTTCATGTAGCAATATAAACCTTGGTTTGTAATAAATGTCGTATGCTCCTCGTCGAGGCCATGCATGGGGGTCTGATTTTATCTAGAGTACATATCCATAAAACTCATCAACTCATGGCCCACCATTGCATCTAATAACTGATCTATTCTCAGCAAAGGAAAGATATCTTTGGGATATGCTTTATTTAGGTCAATGAAGTCCACAAACATATGCCA
Source organism: Artocarpus hirsutus (assembly GCA_946598075.1). Lineage (NCBI taxonomy): Eukaryota > Viridiplantae > Streptophyta > Magnoliopsida > Rosales > Moraceae > Artocarpus > Artocarpus hirsutus. The sequence goes on along the minus strand of CAMOHE010054318.1, from coordinate 12,826 downwards.
TTTATCATTTGGCTTTCTCATTAGGACTAGATTTGCTACACAGGTAGGGCATTGGGCTTCTTTGGTTTTATTTTTAATTAATTCATCCACTTCTTCCTGTAATGCTTGATACCTTTCTCTATTCAGTGACCTTTTTTTTTTTTTTTCTCTTCGGTGGATATGTAAGGTCTATATTAAGTCGATGGCAGATAATCTATGAAGAGATAACTTTCATATCGTCATGCATTAAAGCAAAGACATTGAGGTTATCTTTTAAGAATGTCAACAAATCTGCATAGTATCTAGCATGATCTTGGTACCTATCTACAAAATCTTGCTCAGGTCATCATCATCCATAGCCACTTCTTCTAGGTCTTCTACTGGTTTTGCTGTAGTGATTTCATCATCCATTCTTGGGTCTAAGTCTACTTATTTGGACCGTGGTTGACCAACATCATTCTATGCTTAAGGAATTCATAGTTTTGGATCAAATTTGAATATGTTGTTTGTGCTTCATACTAGTCACACTTCATCTCTCCTACCTCGTTCTCAATTGGGAACTTTACCACTTGATGGTATATAGAGGAGACTGCCTTGAAAGCTCATAAGGTTGGCCTACCTATTACAACATTATACTGGATCCTTCTCTTAACAACTATGAAATTCGACATTATGGTCGAGGTGTTTAGTCGGGTACTATAGTAATGAAAAAAGTGATCATACCTTCCAGAACAACACTATCTCATGCAAAACAGTACAGTGGCTATGAATAAGGCATCAACTAAGTCTTGAGGATCTGTATTTGGCCAATGCATTTGTGTAGAGAATACCCACTGAGTTTCCATTGTTGATGAAGACCCTGTAGACTTTGTGATTGCCAATCATGGCGGACACCACTAGCGCATCATTATAAGGAAAGTGCATATCTCGGGCATCTTCCACAAGAAAGGTAATTTCCATGCTAACTCTTCTTTATGTCTTTATTGGTCTTTCATCTACCTTCATGTAATGATGAAAAGGCCTGCCTTTGGCCTCCCAAGCATAGCTTTTCTAAAACTGCTTGGAATTTTCACCAAAATATGGACCTTCGTGGACGGTGCGAATCACTCTTGCATGTGGTTAATTTTCTCCCCCTTGGGGTGCTGGATTATTATGATCAGCTCATACACCACCTAGGAGATTCTTTCTAATATATTCCCATAAATAACCTCTCTTAATGAGGTCTTTTATCTTAGGTTAGTGCAATCTACAGTGTTATGGCCGATCTCTCCATGAAACCTGTAGTGCTTGTTTTGATTTCTTTTGGCAGGGTCCTTCATTATTAGGATTGGTCAACTTAGTATGTTGTGCTTCTATACCTGGTTATAATTTCCTCAATATTCGTATTGAGCTTAGGATATGTCTTGTACCTTTGATAAGAAGCCTTTTGTCTCCCTAATTTAGGGCATGTGCTGGTTGTGGTACAAGTGGAGCTGGTGGTATGGCCGGTGTAGGTGTTAAGGGAGGATAATCTTAATTATTATTTCCATTGTTTTGCTTCTTTCTTTTTCCACTTTTTTTCCTTCATTATGATTTTGTGCCTACTCTGTGGGCTGTTCACTTGTAAGTGCTCTTGGTGTTGGAGGGTAATATGGAACCTCTGTATTTGTTAATAGCCGAGCAGCTTCCTCAGTGTTTATGTACTTTTGAGCCTGTGATAAAAAATTGGGCCATGTTACTTGGGGTTTCTTATGCAAGGAATACTTGAAAGCTCCCTATTGTAAATTGTTGAGCACTGATGTCAATGCAACATCTTCTAAGCAATTCTCAACTGAAACTATCTCTCCGATTTAATGGTTGATAAAGGATTTTAAAGACTTGATGGGAATTGTCTAATTGCTTGAAGTTTTTCTTAGGGTTTTGCTATAATCTTCTTCCTATAAATTGGGAAATGAAGGCCATGTATAACTCTTGCCAACACATGATTATTCATGGCCTTAAATTCCTAAACCACTATCTTGCTGGTCCACTAAGTGTTGCATGAAAAGCTTGACACTTCATTGCATATAGGGCAGCGTGTAGGCTTATGTTGTTAGACATAGTGCCCTAAGGACTAAAGGATATAATAAGTTTTTGAAGATATTTAATCAATAAAGAATTTATTTATTATTCATGTAATAAATATTATCTTCTTTATAGTCATTTCATGTTAATGTATAATAAGCAAACAAAAGTCTGAGACTATTGGTCTAAACCTTTGAGATCGTGCATGTGATGGATAGATTATACAAAAGACATGAATCTTAAAAGTAATAGTCTAAATGATAAGATCTACAATTAAGGGAATAAAGTTGGGTGCTTTATCGTGTTAAGATTGTTATGTTATCTACATTCCAAAAGGGAGATGACTTGTCTTGATTATTAGAGCAGGACTCTATGAGTAGAAACATTGATATAATGTCATAGGTGATAATATATTAGATCGGGACAAAAGTGAAATTGATTTGATTAATAATTTTGTTTGTTTAAATCAATTCACTTTGAAAAATCATACATGTTATGTCTTAATCCTGAAATGAACAATCGGCTTGTATTCTTGACTAGTGTCTTTTAATACACCAAAGGGTGACATCTTGATTTAATGATGGTACACATACCGGTACCTTGGAAACATGACTCTTGATTGATGTAGACCCATTGTTTATAGATATGGAATCCATAGCTCTTTTGTAGAGTTAATGATATTCTCTTGAATGCATTATCTTGTAATTGAAAGATTGGAGCGCTTAACCATTTGGATACATAAGTGTAACAAAATGGCATATTATTTATGAATAGTAAGTATTCCAATGGTGAGATAATTGAACATAAGATAAAAATAATCAGGAAGTTAAAACAAAATTTATCCTTAAGCCAATTATGAATATCCTATGAGGATGTTACAAATTATAAAATGTCATGAACGATTAGCATATTTGAACTTTGTAACCTTATATAGTTCGAGAGTACAACTCTAAGCTTTTATTGGAGTAGCATTAGAGTTCATAATTATAAAATATGTATCTAGAATATGTTGTTTTACAATTATAGGAGATTGATTTATAAATGTCAATTAGGTCCTCTTTGCTAGCTCATAATAAATCCTATAATGATAAGGCTTGTTTTTCCTACATATTGGCGACTTGTGTTAATTATTAGGTCCTTTGAAATTCAATAAAAGTGGATTTAATATTCATGTTAGTTTATCGATTGAATTAATTTTGTAAATTAATTCAAGATAAACATGTTAAATTATTTGAATAATATTTTATTTACTATGCAATTATTTGTATATGAATGTTTTAATAAGATAACTTATCTATTAGGTAATTTAAATTAAAATGAGGCTCTATCTAAGATTCCCATGTGAAAATAAGATATTCTAAGGATTTTAGATTATCACACAATCGGCAGGTGGATGGCAAAGTTCGATAGACCGATCCTCATATCAGCGTGTTGAACATGCGATAATCAGATTATGCATTTTTGATGCATTTTTCATCAAAAGTTGATCCAAACTTGAATTTTGAAACTTAATTTGATAAGGTTCAACCCTAGGTCTGACCACTATAAAAAGGAAGTGAGGTTTCATTGTTATATCAATCATTTGAGAAGCATAAAGTAAGTACTCTAGTAATAAAAACTCTAAAACTCCTTGAGAGCTATTGTTCAACATCAAGAACCTTAGCTTTAGGAATTATTAAGTGGTTGGAAGGAGAGTCACCAGAGGAAAGGCTACACGACGTGCGATCACCCATACTCTAATCGTGGATAGAGAATAGCAAAAAAGACTAGTTAGTTAAGGCTCTTCTATAACATTCTTCTCTACACAATTTTTAAGGTGACTTCATATATAAAAGAGGTACATAAGAACTGTCATTAATTTATGTACTTAGCATGTCAAACTTATGTTTTGAAAAATATTGATTTAAAATTTTTTAAAATTCTACTGCGAATCATTTTTCAACACATGTGAGAATTAAAGAGTTGACATGTTCATCCAGATCTCCCTTCCTATCAAACAAGGGAATGTTTAGCAGCTTGTGTTTTGGTGGCAAAGGTTCAGCCATCACCTCTTTGGTGAATGGGTGTCCATCTAGGTTATCAAGATTTAGGGCTTGATAACCCTACCTCACTTCCCACCTATTAACTCTTTCTATAAGCCTGAGATGTTCTTAAAGACTTACCACTAACTTATTAGTATCTTGGCTTCCTGCCTATCGAGCCTGGATCTAATTTCTAAGGTCTTCTTGTCCTTAGTCTTTGTTCCTTTCATCATTCACCGAGCCTAAAGGCGCTCCCTATCTTGGTGCCAAAGGTGGTAACCTTTCATGATTCTAATTGTCCTATGTCCCTACACTTTCTTGGGTTGTACATCTTCTCTATGATCTCGATGCCGTGCTTGGTGTCTCTACACATTGTCAAAATCACCGGTTCCTTCCTACGAGTTTGCTTCATCCCTTGGCGCTGGTGGGGGATTGTTATTATTACCTGTAGGCTAAGAAAGATTGTTTAGGAGGTTCTCCATCTACTGAAAGGTTTACATCAATTGCTAATAATTCTATATAAGCATCCCAATTTGAGCTTGTAAGGTGGCATTCGAGTTAGGAGGTGCATATTCGAGAGAAGGCATCAGATTTGGTCGTTAGTTGAAGGTGGTGGCAGAGGCAATTCATGTCTTCTGCCTTAGCCAGCATCGTTGTTACCGTCATTTTGACATGACAATTATTTTGTTCTGGCTATTGGTTTTAATACACATTCTTGCCATTGGAACAACTAACAAATTTTTCTAGAAAAAAGGCTAGAAAATTCTTCGGCCTTCTTTTTAGTGCAAATTGTTGAAGAACAAACCTCGTCTAACAAGATTCTCTTAAATTCCTTATAGAAATAATAACTCACGAATGAAGTAGATAAAGTAGTAAAATAAATAATAGCAAGAACACAAGAATTTAAAGTGGTTCACCTTAATTGAAGGTTACATCTACTATGAGTTTTCTTGGGTGGTAGTGTTTCACTAAGAGAAAAAATATGAATGCAAAGGGTTTGTTGTCAACAATTAGACTTAGGAAATTCTCTAGAACTGGCCTCTATTTATAGTACATAGGAATGGTCAATGCCTTACCCCTTAAGCCTAATTTAAATTCATATACAAGATAATCTCATCTCTTATTGGTTAAACCTCATCATCATGATCTCTTGTACGACTTATCCCTTTTAAGTATCTTAGATTTAGTAGATCTCGATCAGCTTGAGTGCCTATCGCCTTTTTGAGATCGTTTAGTTTAAAAACGGATGTAAATACTCCATTTTACCCTTCTTAAGTATCGCCTAAAAAGAAGCTTCTAGAACACACTGAAGCAATTATGGGCCGAGATCGACCTTGGACCTTTCAGGCCCAATGTCCGATCAGGCCCACCTTAGAACAACACAATATATATATATATATATATGTATTTATTTATATGAACTCGTAAAAACATATGGTTTTAAGGGAAAAGGACTTCATTGCATGTTTGTTGTTGCATATTGGGGAAAATGTATATTACAGTGGGGTTAAATGTAAGTTAACGTTTGACATCATCAAAGAATCTTTTTGTGATACTGCTATAGTATTGACAATTACGATCTTGGCACTTATGGCATATGAATGTTATTCAAACATCCACAATTTTTCCGTAGCCTTAGAACCTTTAATAAAGAATGTGCTTTTGCATGTGTATGGGAGAGAGAGATGTAGAGTTAAAAAATCATGTTTCATGTAGTAGTATATACGAAAGATTGGACCACGGTTTTAAATCTTTGTCTAAAGATGAGGCGACAGTTAATAAGACAATGATTAGCCAAACCATCATCTTATCCATAGTCGTAATATATAGTACACAGTAGATGGTTTCTAATCGCCCTATAATATGTGTGTAAAATATCCAAGGGGCACATTAGATTATGGTTTTAGTAAAAATCATCATTAAAAGCCTTGAAAAAATTTTGAAAAGAATATTTTCATCGATACAATTTCTTCTCAAAGAATAATTTCAACTATTATTCATAAATTTATGTCCTTTTCTTTGATAAGCTTGATTTATATCCAACATTAAAAAAATACATAACAATTTTTAAAGAGGCACATAATAAATATTCATATAACCTAAATATTTCAAGAATCATACCCAAAGTTTGTCCACAAAATATAACAACAACAACAACAACAAATTACTTAGCTGAACACAAATTTTGGAGCTCAAGATAGAAATTTCAAAAGATTCCAAATTTACCTAAATTTTGATGCTCAAGACAAAGGCGAGACAATGGTGGTGACAATAATGGTTTAAAGGTAAGTCATGGTGTTGGAGATGAGGGTTGAGAAAGTGAGGAATAGAAGAGATAAAAGAGAGAGTAGGAAGATAGAAGGAATTTAAAGAAAGAGTAAGAAGGTAAGGAAGAAATTGCAGGATGAGGAGATAAAGAGAACTTTAAGAGAAAATGGAATATTTAAAGGAAAAACTTTAGAGTTTGTAAATTTATTAGAGTGATATGGAAGGGATTGTTTAAAATTCAAGAAGAGGATAAAAGACTTTGAAATTTAGGGCAAGAAAAAGTCTGCCTTTAATTTTTTTTTTGAAAATTGTTGACATTAGACGATAGTCTTGTAAAAACTGTTGTCTAAAATATGCATAGAAATTTTCAAAATACGAAAATATGTCCTGTTTTTTTTTTTTAAACATAAGATGATGGTTTTTTAAGAAACGTCATTAAATAGGCGTCATCTGATCTCCTATTTGTAGTAGTGATGGTTGCATGAGTTAGGGCATAACATCAACATGGTTAAAGTAAGGAAATAAGTAGGGGAAGAGGGAATTTAAAAGAAGGAGGGATTTAATATGCAGAGAGAATTTGAAGGGGCAAAAAGTCTTTTGGAAGATGGAATAATGGAATGCTCAAAATTATTGGAGGAAAGAAGAATATTTCAAATTTGTGAATAGAAAAACACTACAAGAATTAGGTGTTTTAGTGAAAACTCTATGGCTTCACGACCATATGCATACCAGTTGATGGATGTGGTTATGTCGATGTTAAAAATCATTAGAAAATTCTAGCACCACCAAAAATCATGGCACTTAAAGAAGACTTTTAGCAATGTTGTCATAGTTAAAATTTTTAGGAATTCTCTCAAAAATTTAGTGCCAAGAATAAAAATTTGGGAATTTTTATAATAAATTTTAGCGATGACTAAAATATTTTGGGAATTTTTAGGTTAAGCTTTAGTGGCAAATTGGAAAAATTGGGGATTTTAGAATAAGTTTTAACGACAAGTTGTTGTCGTTAAAAGTTTTTTGGAATTTTTGGTGAAATTTTACAACAAATTAAAAAAAAATTGGGAATTTTAGAAAGATTTTTAGCAATGACACTTGTCGTCTCTAAAAGTATTTAAGGCTTTGCTTGGATTTTGATTTTAGTTTTATTGAGACAATGTTGTCTACTTAATCTATAGCGACGACATGTAGACCTTTAGTGATGGAGTCTTAACTATATACCAACACTGCACGACCTCCTACATCCCCATTTCTGCCTTAGCTTCTTTCTCTCCCTCTCTACATTTTCTCTTTGAGAACTCCCACTGTGAAAGCTACTCTGAACCCCTAATACATCTCCATTGAGCTCCTAAAATGACCAAAATATTCTAGAACTTGCCCTTTCTCTCTCTTAAGTTTGCAACTCAAAAAAAACTATCTTTTACATAGAAGCCATCATTCCATCACCATGTGCCACCATTGTTGTCTCCAGTGGCCCATCCTTTTTTTCTTAATTACCCTATGTTAGTTGTGGTTTGTCGTAAGGTTTTGGTTTTTTTAAGTCCTTTTTTTTTTATATAGAAAATCTTAATTTTGTTAATGAAAAGATGATAATAATGATGATGATGATGATGATGATACACGATGTGTGATGTGTGATTAGTGTATGAATTGGAATGTTGATTTATTATTTTGTGGACTGGTGTTTGAATATGTGAATAGGTTTTTTTGTATTTTTTTTTTATAATGTGTATTGTTAATTAGGATTAAAAAAAATTTTCTGCAATTTGAATTGGTATGCATTGGTGTTTATAACTTTTTTATTTATTTACGATGATTGTGATGATGATGATGATGATGATTGTTGATGGTGGAAAATGATCAACAAATCCTCACAAATCACTCACGATTCTCACATATAAATGTAATGAAAAAGACACAAGAATTAACCAGGGACAGATTTTATAGTGGTTCACTCTTAAATGAGCTACGTCCACTAAGTTCTTCTTAATGGTATGAGCTTTTTCGGTATTTTTTTCAATAGTATGGGAAAAGATTAGAAGAAACTAGGGAAGGAGCAGAAACCGAAGAAGCCATAAATATCACCCCGATCATTCTCTTCTTCTCCTTTTATATAATGTCATGTTATTATTATCAAAATAATAAAGATTAAAATATTGATAATGGTAAGAGAATCTTCATGTCTCGAGTCAGCCCATTCTTTTTAAGCGTAGTGTCTCTACACATGTGGACAATGTGTCGAGTCTCATACTAGTGGCCTTTTTAGGCGCACTACCTTGACTGTAGGTCTTAACCAATCTTGTTTCTTATTCTTGGAATAATGGGCATAATGATGGGTGGAGGACACGAAGTTCCTTTAAGCTCAACCTCATGCTAAAGTGACAAGATTAATTGATTGTCTCAACCCCCAATCCTTTTAAGATTAATGGGTCAAGTTGGGCTTTTCTTTGATCTTGCCTTTGCGCCTTAGGTCATTGAAATCACACACAACAATTGCCCTCCAAGTGTTGAGTGACTCAGTAATTTGCTTTGCGCTTTTGGTAGTCGAGGATGTGGTGGGTCACCCACAGACCAAGAGTTGAGACATGTCCCTTAAAGTTACTTAATGGAGAAGCTTTTGACCAGAGCCATGATCATTTGTCTAATGCTCTGACTTCTAGGGTAGCCAAACAATCGTGTCTACTAAGACAACTGTCATATCCCTACACAGGGTGTCACATTGATTTCAAGAGATTTCAACTTGGGCCATTGGATCTTCAAAGGGTTTCCCACCCAACCTATGGGTTTTTGGATGGCGATCTATGGTTGCCTCAATTCTTGACCATCAAATCAATGGTTCGCACACTTGGTAGATCTCTCCTATGTGAGAATATTTAAGGGTTTTACAATCACATTGTTTTATTTTCAATCCTTAGACCTTTAGAGTAATCTTCTCAAGCCCTCAAAATCTCTCTTCTCCTCTAGTCTTTTAAACCGAATTTCTCACACGTGTCCTCTACAATTTCGCATGTTGATCACGACCGTTAATCACATTGGGCAAAGTTCTTAAGCTACCAAACTTCAACCTGTACTAATCAATAAGTTTATGAACCCAAAACTCTTATTTTGAGCTTTTTAAGTTTCCCTATTTCTTGTATTTTTTGAGCTTGTTGCTCATAAAATAGGTTAGATTTTTGGCAAAATGCAAGGAGATAAAAGAAACATAACTTTTTAGGCTACTTTTGGGATGCTTACTGTGATTTTCTAAGATTTTGGGATGATAATTGATTCTGGGTTATGCATTAAGTCGACCGTATGATTCATAGATATTTTTGGTGGACTGTTTAGTCCATACTTAATTGTGAGCCAGACATTTTTAATTGATAGGTCGACCTCTTAATATAGGATAACCTTTTGACATTTTTCTCTTTCTACTAGATTATGCCGCCACCTAGTTGTCATCGAGAGGTCGAGTATTTGTCTTAAGTCTACTTGGATGCTACCGGGGCCGCCGATACATCCCACCTATGTGATGAGGCTATCCCTAAGAATGATCTTGTCTTTAGGGATATTGATGACTTTGGTACTGTCCCTTCAACAGACAATGTCGATGACTTAGTGGACAGTGTCCCCATACATGTCTCCACCATGATAGAACCCAGGTATTCTTCTCTAGTCGTGGTTGACCCTAAGTTCCAAAGCTTATCATCTTTCAAAGCTGCAGCACCATGGGATGAACCATTGGTCGCCAGTTGTGGTGAATTATATCAGTCAAATCCAGGACTACCAAATCCTAATGTAGAACTCACGACGTTAATAGGGTGTTCGTTGATGGTAAGGTCGATGGGAGGTATTTTGAGCTTATAGTTTCCAACGAGTATTACCGTGTTAATGTTGCCCTACCAAGAGAGATCATCATCTATAATAGATGCGTCACAACCAACCAAACCTTCCCTCTTTACCCCTTCATCAAGAGGCTCTATTGTGAGTTTGAGATCTCACTGGCGTAGTTGTCTCCTAATTTTTGGTACATTTTCATAGGGATATGGCTCTTAAAGCACTTGCATTTTGACTTCCCCTTCACTTGGAGAAGTTTTTGTACTACTACTACATCAGCTAGTCTCCATCCAAGGGCTTTCACTACACGAGGGCCTATAGTCGAGCAAAGGATAAGGTCCCCCACATCATCCTGGATGTCCCTGCTTCTAGCCATGGCTAGAAGAAAATGTTCTTCATGCTAAAAGGGGACTTCAACACCCACCTCCTTGATGGCCAAAAGTGTTGTGGCCCCAGGAAGCACGAGGTCAATACTACCTGGAGAATTGCCAGCAAGCCTCTACACCTTTCTAATGCTGACATTTAAGTTTCCCTTTTTATTTTCTCTTTTTCCTTAGTCTTTTCTTATAGAGCTTGTTGATTGCCCAGTCTTTTCCCAACAAAGGCAAAATAGGATTGGGTAGATTGCTGCCCTCCTAGAGGAAGAGAAGTAGATTATGAACGACCTCACAAAAGAGCATAAGGGAAAGCTAGGGTTGATAATAACTCTCCCTGATCCTACCTTGGTTGCCCATGATCGACCTCTTTTTAGTGGAGGCTCAGAGGGTAGGCTTCCATTCCTTTTTTGATTTAATGTGTGGTTGAGGTGTGCTTCTCTTCTTCCTTTTTTGTGACCATTACTATTTTGCCTTCTATGCAGAGATGTTGAACCTCAAGCTTCCTTCTTAGATCAATAAGTCCCAAGCCTTTATGGGAGGTTCCTCTTTGGGGGGTGCCTCCTTATCCCATAAGCCCATGACTCGAAGAAGGATTCTAGTCATCGACCTTCCAACGCCCCCAAGTCTTAAAAGCAATGAGTAGACAAAGCACGTTGTTGCCCAAAGGTTGACAAGACAAGGCACCAATCAATATCCCAGACCATCCCACCCTGCTTTCAAAGAAGAATATTACCTTACTACTCCACAGTCGTATAAAGGAAAAGAATGTTACTATGGGCTACCTGTTTGACACCCAAGTGAGGAATATGTTCTACTTTCCCCCTCGTTTTAGCCTCGCCTTCTAGGCTATATACCATTTTATTTTTCAAAAGGATTGAGCCATGGTTGAGAAGTCTCCTCTTCTAGAGCAACACCAGGAGCACATCCGTAACTAGATCAATGTAAGTATCTTTAGATTTTTTTTTGCCTAACCTTTTTTTACCTCATCATTTATGTGCAAGCTCTGATGATGGCCTTCATTCTTATGAAGAGATTGAGAAATTGGTGAAGGACTCAAGTGAGCCATGTAAGGAGATTGAAGCATTGAAAGCTTTCCTTCACAAGAAGAAACAGGTAGTCGAGGATGCCAAGGACAAAGAGGCCAAGGTCCAGCTTCTCCTTCACAAGGAGCAGGAGGACTCCAAAAAGCTCTCTGAGACATTTGTCGAGCTCTCTACGAAGATTAAGAGTGAGAAGAAAAAGTTGTGCTAGGCCAAGAAGGATCTAGAGGTCAACAAAAAAGAAAAATGAAGAGCTGGTAGGGTCGATCTCATCCATGGCAAGGGATGCAGTCGAGTAGTACCAAGTGTTAGAAGAGTACTTGGCTACCTAAAGGGCAATTCTCTATTCTACTAACGAGCAGATGGTGGAGCAAATCCATGCCCCCCGTCCCAACTAGGACTTGTCTTTTTTGTACACTTGTCACGCCCCGGAGTACGGGAGGTGACGTGGTGGTTTAATTAAGATAAATAGATAAAGATTTAGTTAAAAACAAGGTTTTAGAATCAAATTTATAAGTAAAAATGTGATAATTTGAAAATCGTTTAAATAGAATAAGTTAAAGGAATAAAATGAATCATCATAATAATTAAACCAATAGTGAGAACATTAAAATAATAAAATAATTAATTATGGGATGGAACGCGTATGAGTCCCACTGGCCCACATATTGTGCACACACATATAGTACTGACAATATTATTATACAACCACAGTCCAAAATAAAAGAGAAGTTAAAATCTTACATGCCTTGAATTGAAATTTAACCTACCAAATACTTCTACGGTTCGTAAGTCCGGTCAGCGGACTCCTCTCCAATCCTATGCTGATATCCACCTAGGGTTAAGATATTAAAACAGATAAATGTGAGCGAAAGGCTCAGAAGGACTATATTTAGAAATTATTCAATTTTAAAAGAAATTTCTTAAAATTAGATAAACATGTAGAAATGAACTGGAACCATCAACAAATAGATAATTAAATGAGAAATTCAATAAAATAAAAACTTCCAAAAATAATTCAAATAAATCAACCAGAAAGAATACCGTTTTCCTTTCCTGGGCAAACCACATATAAATCACCACTGTAGTGGCCCAGCTGGGTTTTGGGACCTGCCCCCAAGGTTGTTCACTACACAACCCGATCTTTGAGATGGCATCATGCCCTAAAATATAAACATATACATATATATATATATATATATCTCTCTGATTCATAAAATCTTTTCTTTGCCAGATATAATCATTTATATTCATTATAAAGTTTATTATAAAATCCGTCTCAATC